>APFE031285568.1:112963-200634 GCA_000404065.3 Pinus taeda | reverse complement strand
CTCTTAATATTCTTATAACTTAGATTGATATTATAATTTTATTATTATAATATTCTTATAGTAGCATTATTAATATTAATTTAATGGAACATATAGCTTATTAATAGGGTTCAATAATTAAATATAAATTAAAAGCTATCTAATGCATAAACAATCATTCCAATAGATTAGAAGATGGGAGACAAGGAGTATGAAACCGACTAGGAGGAGAGGACATGGATCCAGCAACTGTTGATCTTCCAGCCGTCATCTCTATTGAGATTGTTTGGCATTTTTTCAATCTCAATGGCTTCTCTAAATTTCTGGTGGTGAAACTGCAGAACCTTAGCAATAACTCAGGCTTCCTCAATACAAACATGATGCTTGGTCTTCTCGACATGTTCTGCAAGGGTGGAATACCGGGTTCTCCCATGTTTTAGGTCTGCTAAGTGGTCATTAATCCTCTGATTAATAAGCCAACTAGTCTCTCCAACGTGGGGGGTCCCACAATAACAGGGAATAATATAGACACCTTTCAAGTCCTTAGGGTCGATCAGATCCTTCACCGATTGGAGGGAGTTACGAAGGGTGTTAAGACGTCTAAAGGTGGAGGGAACATTATTTTTCTTAAGAATCCTAGTAATTTTATCAGTGGTCCCTTGGATAAAAGGTAGGTGGAACCTCGAGGCTCGATCTTTAGGGTCTTTCTTGACCAATGAATTCCTGTTGGCTTTAAGGAAATCCCTTTGACCAAAGTGCCTACTATAACCATTATTAACAAAGAAATTGAGGAGATGGTATTTCTCTTTATCGAGGCTTTTTTCATCAGAGATTCTCAACGCACGAGTAGCAAGTGTGTTGAGAACGCCCAACGTTTGAGCAAGGAATTGATGGGAGCTGGCATGAAGATATTTCTCGGTATGAGTTTTCTTCCAAAACGCTTGGTGGGAGAGGGACTTGTCATTATTCATCAAAATAAGAACATCGAGGAAAGGAAGGCATCCATCAACTTCTTGTTCCATAGTGAACTTAATGGCAGAGGATTGATTGTTAAGATGTTTGAAGAAGAGATCCAACTCATCTTGGCCATGAGACTAGATGAGATTTGTGTCATCCACAAATCTCTTCCATAGCTTAGGCAATAGCCTAGCTGAGGCCAGAGTCTTGGATTCGAAATCTTCCATAAAAAGATTAGCAACAATGGGGGACAGGGGGAGCCCATGGCAACACCACAGGTTTGTTCAAAGAACTTACTCTCAAAACTGAAAAAAGTGGAAGTGAGACAGATCTCAACCAACCTAACAGTATCGGGTTCATGATTTCTACCACGCTTTGGGCCAGAATTGAAGCATGTTCAACATTAAAATGGTTGAGTTTGGAAGATCTCCTGAGGGATAAACAAGTGTCAAAATTTCAGAGATTAGCCCTAAATTCTTCAGTGTTCAGTGGCCCTTTCGCTTCTTTGAATGGATGCTCCCACAGTAGGTTATCGGTCGATCAAAGGTCAACCCTCAATTCTTGGGCTTGCAACCTTCCTGACTCAGTGCACCCATATGCTAATCCGGCAGATTCGACGATGGTGGCTGAAAAGACCTATTCGTTCTGGGTCTCACCTTCAACGGGCAACCTGATCCCTCATCTGATATCCTGCTCAACCGTGGTGCTGTCTCTCAGCCCTTCAAACGAGACTTCCATTAAGCCATGCTTTGAGGCTTACTCACCTAAATCCTCCATGTCACCATCGACAGGTTGTCAGCCTACCCCCGGCATTGATTCCATCCACAGGTACATTTCATCTCCTGAACAGAACCTTCGCATTGGTTTACGGTTGCCGTCCCCCATAGGTGCCCCCATCCCCTCTGATCTGCTGGTTCTCATCACTAGCTCCGGAACAAAGCTTAAGGAACTTACCTTAACTCCAGCAGTTGGCCTATTCCCTCTAAAGCCATCCAACTCCACCATGGTGCAACCACCGTTCAACCCTTCGGAATATCGTTCTAGCGAGCCTTCAATTGGGATTCTAATCTCACCATGCGCAGCGCAGTCTCGTCCACCTGCCCTTGTCTCTGAATCAAACCGCAGAGCTCTCCTGTAGACATTAAATCCATCCCATGGCTCTATCATGAACTCTAGTAATGGTTTGTTGTCACCATCTCCAAATATTAACCCCGTCTAGTTTAGTCAAACCAGCCTCCTCACCGAATCCAACAACCTTACCTTTCCTAAACCGGATCCCAATTATGACTTTGACACATGCTTATTGAACGATATGAACATTATTAACTGTAATTACAAACAAGGTTTATGTTGTAATAATAATAATAATAATAATAATAATAATAATAATAAAAAGAATGTATGATTTATTATAAGGGTGAATCAACCAATATAATTCATAATAATCACAAGAAATTTAATGTTAATAATAATAATTACAGACTTCCTCCTTCCTCTCATGATAATAAGGTTATCAAACTTTCAAGTTTCTCCTTTCCCCCTTCCGTTTTCAATCTTCTTGGTAAAGGTTTAAATTTTTCCCTGGCCCCTAGGAAAATCCCAATAGAAGACATTATTTGTGACGTTGAATTCAGGATAAGGTGCTTACCCGATAATATCAAGGACACTATAAGGCAATATTGTGCCGTTGTCCTCAGGAAGGCAAAACCCCCTAGCAGCAACATCAACAAGGATGAATCTAATGCCCATCGATCCTTAAACCAAAGCAAGGATATCGTGGTTCTAAAAGCCGATAAAGGAGGGGCTACTGTCATCCTCAACAAAGTGGATTATCACCAGAAGATGTTAGATCATTTATGTAATAGTGGAAGCTACAAAAATCTCTCCAAGAATCCTCTAAAAATATATATCTAGGGTTGTGGCTCTTGCTATCAAGTCCAGTAGTTCGGTGAGTTCCTTGTGCCATAAACTCATTGAAAGTAACCCGATCATTTCCAGGATCTATGGGCTTCCAAATATTCACAAGGATGGGGCTCCCCTTAGACCCATTGTCAATACTATCAGAGGTCCTACCTACCTTCTTGCGAAATACCTGGCCTTGAAACTTAAACCCCTGGTCGGCCTTACGGAGTCCTTCGTCAAAGACTCTACGTCCTTTGTTGAAGAGCTTAAAGGTATTAGACTTGACCCTTGGGACATTCTTGTAAGTTTTGATGTAGTCTCCCTCTACACCTGTATTCCTATAAAGAAGGCTATGGAGGTTATTAACTGGCTCACGGACCCCGATACCGCTAGGTTGGTTGAGATCTGTCTCACTTCCACGTTTTTTCAGTTTTGAGGGTGAGTTCTTTGAACAAACCTGTGGTGTTGCCATGGGCTCCCCCCTGTCCCCCGTTGTTGCTAATATTTTTATGGAAGATTTCAAATCTAAGGCTTTGGCCTCAGCTAGGCTATTGCCTAAGCTATGGAAGAGATTTGTGGATGACACGAATGTCACCTAGTCTCATGGCCAAGATGAGTTGGATCTCTTCTTAAGACATCTTAACAATTAATCCTCCGCCATTAAGTTCACTATGGAACAAGAAGTTGATGGATGCCTTCCTTTCCTCGATGTTCTTATTTCGAAGAATAATGATGGGTCCCTCTCCCACCAAGTGTTTCGGAAGAAAATACCGATCAATATCTTCATGCCAGCTCCCATCATTTCCTTGGTCAAAATTTGGGCATGCTCTAAACACTTGCTACTCGTGCGTTGAGAATCTCTGATGAAAAAAGCCTCGATAAAGAGAAAGCCCATCTCCTCAATGTTTTTGTTAATAATGGTTATAGTAGGCACTTTGGTCAAAGGGATTTCCTTAAAGCCAACAGGAATTCATTGGTCAAGAAAGACCCTAAAGATCGAGCCTCGGGGGTCCACCTACCTTTTATCCAAGGGACCACTGATAAAATTGCTAGGATTCTTAAGAAACATAATGTTCCCTCGACCTTTAGACCTCTTAACACCCTTCGTAACTCCCTCCAATCGGTGAAGGATCTGATCGACCCTAAGGAATTGAAAGGTGTCTATATTATTCCCTGTTATTGTGGGACGCCCACGTTGGAGAGATTGGTCGCTCTATTAATCAGAAGATTAATGAGCACTCAGCACACCTAAAACATGGGAGAACCCGGTCTTCCGCCCTTGCAGAACATGCCAAGAAGACCAAGCATCATGTTTGTATTAAGGAAGCCCAAGTTATTACTAAGGTTTCACAGTTTCACCACTGGAAATTTAGAGAAGCCATTGAGATTGAAAAAAGACCAAACAATCTTAATAGAGATGACAGCTGGAAGATCAGCAGTTGTTGAATCCCTGCCCTCTCCTCCTAGTCGGTTTCTTACTCCTTGTCTCCTATCTTCTAATTTATTGGAATGATTATGTATGCATTAGATAGATTTTAATTTATATTTAATTATTAAACCCTATTAATAAGCTATACATTCCATTAAATTAATATTAATAATGCTACTATAAGAATACTATAATAATAAAATTTATAATATCAATTCTAGAGTTATAAGAATATTAAGAGTAATAAGTCCTTAGTTTTTGGTTCTTTTTAGGGAATTTTCCATCATATTCTTTCCCTTAAATTTACTAGATATATCTAATCTAGAATTTATTAGATAGCTTAAATATACATATTTAATTATTGGGCTCCACTTATAAAAATATACAAGCCATTAATAACTTAGGATTATTAATTATTAAGTAATAATAATATAATAATATAATTTGAAAGTAATAATTAAATCTATAATATTATAGTTAGAAGGATATTAAAGATAAGAAATACATGATATCATTAATACAATTCACTATGAAACATTTTAACATAAACATAGTTACTTTTTCTTAATTATTAATACTACAAGTTTAGTTGAACATTATAATAAAATTATTAATTTAACATTCAAGAACAGAGAGCATATTATAATAGCTATTAATTAATCGATTGGATTTATCTAATATAATTACTATAATTAAAATAGTATTAAATTAAAAAATAAAAATAAAAATTGGTCCATATCCTTAATTCGGTCGAGTCCGATTGGTTGGTCAAAATTAGCCGTTACATGGTCAAATATAGTCGTTAGTCCCATTTCCTAGTCAAACTTAGCTGTTGGAAGATCTACTCTCCCTATTTAACATGTAGCCATGATCTGATTCTTCAACTTGTCCTGACGATGAACCACACTTGTTGGTTTGAAACGCGTCGATGAATATATCATAATGTGATTTGCGCTGAAGAATTTTCTCATAAATTAAATATATTATTATTATTTATATTATATAGATTATATATATATATATATATATATATATATATATATATATAATATATATATATATATTATATAATATATATATATATATATATATATATATAAATGTCCTGTCCCTCTCAGAGTCAAACATAGTCGTTCTTCTAGCTGTTTGGTTGACTGTCTTTTATTTAACCGTCTTCCTGGATCTGTTTCTTCATCGTGTCCTAAAGATGAACCACACTTGTTGGTTCAAAACGCATCGACCCAAATCGTCAATGTGACTTCTTCCGAAAAACTCTTTATACAGAAGTAGATCACATTTGCTTTGAAAACATATATGAAAATAAGTGTTTTGAGTGTAAGGGATATTGAAGACTACAACATTAAAAGTAGAGTCATCGAGAGAAGCTACAACAATAACATATGTTCAAACAAAGATTTGGACGATGAGCCAAGAACAAAGAGAGTTCTTGATGATGATGGTAAAGAACCTTGTAGTTGAGAAGGAGGACCAACAAATTTCTCAAAGGAGAAAGGTGAGCAGTTGAATGCAGAATCCAGAAGAGAAGAGAGTGTTAAGATGAATATTCTAGAGGAAGGAGTCAACATAAATACTAGGAGAAGACTAGGCATGAAAGATCTTAGTATGGTATTTACAAACAGGTTGATGGAGTCAGCTTGTTGCAGTGGCTTGTTTACATCTCATAGTGAGCAGGGAGAAGTTCATAGAAGAAGGATATCTGTGAATACTGAGACTCATAGTAAAGGTTCAAAGAGAAGCCACAGTAGCTCAATTCAGGACAAACTTGATACAGAAGTAACTGAGATTAAATCACAACTCGAGACAACGAGAGGACTGCTACATAAAGACGAGGAAGACTAAGGTTATATATGGACTCTCCATAAGAAAGTAAAATGGAATTTATTGCAAGTGAAGTTGAGACAAAGATCAAATGCCTAGTTGATGGAGAAACTCAAGCACTTTGAACAAAGGTTAAATGCTCATTTGGGGAGAGAAATGGAGCAACAACAAAATACAATTACTTAAGAGATTATTTGTGCACTGGAACAAGGATCGGTTCTTGGAGAGGATGACAGTGATGAAGAAGATGTTTATGAACAACTCATTGGAGTCTCACAGATTATTTGGAGAATGAATATCAACATAAATAAATGGTGCAAGAAGCATCAAAAGAGGCTACAAGGCGTTGTAATTTTGAAACTAACAAATTATGTGTGTTTGCAGGTTGCAAAAGTAATGAAGAAAGACAACCATTGAAAACAATCATAGAGATGAAGGAGAATGAACAAAATTTTATTTCTATTCCAAAGGCTATGTGTCCTGATGAGAATGTACAGAAGGTCATTTCTAGGAGATATTTGCAGCAGTCTATTTTAGCATAAAATAAAGTGGAATTGACTTGTGTAGACAACCAAAGGAGAAACGAAGAGAAGCATTCAGATGTAATGCTTAATAAATTTGATGAAGAAATTTTGTTGCTAGAAAATTTGCTATAGAAATATGAATCTAAGCTATTAATAGAACAACATGCTGAACATTTAAGTTTAATGTTCAAGAAATTTGAGGAAGAAATGGGATTTTTGGAAAGTTGGCTACACAAGGATCCAGGTAATGAAAACCACAAGAAGTTTGTAGACTCAACTGAAGAGGAGGAGCAGGTTAAAGTACCACACAACAATGTTATAAAAGAGTAAATGCAACAAACAATGAGTGACAACAACATGAATTTTTGGTTATGTGGAGAAAATCCCATGCAACATAAAATTACAGGGACAAAATAGGCAAACAAAGTAGAGAAATTTGGAAAAGCCAACAATAATGATCAACGAGAAAGTAGCAGAAATATGCAGAATATGTGCCAACCAGAGGATAGGCTAGAGGTGGAAATAGAGAAAACAAGGAAGTTGATGTTGAAGAATCCTCAGCAGAAGAGGTGTGTAGGGGGGTGAATAAAGGACATGATACTGCAAATGGTAGAGCAATTTTTCATCATCAAAGAAGGATGAAGACTACAACATAAACATGGAAACCTAGAAGGATGAAGAAGAAAACAATAGAGCAATGACATGATAAGGAGAAGGACTAGCTACAACATAAAGTTTAGGATCGAGGAAGATTCACTTCATTAGCCTATGATAAGGAGACCATGAATTGTTTTCACCTTGAGAGTTTGATGCAGGAGCATAGGTCGCACACAAAATTTGATGAAGTCTGGATAAGAGTTTACCATTATGATGGGGTGGTCACATGGTAATGTTGGGAACATTTTAAATGTTTTATTAAGAAAGTTTGAATATTTATTTTAGGAGTGAGCTTTAATTTTAATCATCTTGAGAAGTTATTTTCTATTGTAAAAGAAAAAGAAAAAAATATCAGTTCCCTTATTTTGTGGAGAAGGGGAAACGATTCACATTTTTGTGACTCGTAGTTGTCATGGTTGGTTTCTTTTGGGAAACAATAAGAAAAGAGTGTTTGCGAAGTTCTTGAGGTGAGGAGAAGATCCAAAGGAGAGGAGAAGAAGAGAGGAGCAAAGAGGAGAAGAGAGGAACTGTCTATTTCTATGTGTAACTACAACTGGGAAGTTTTGCAGACACCTGTACTTTCCAATTTGTGTGAATCGGAAAGTATTTATGTGTGAATGGCACAATGAATGCCAATTGGGTTGTGAGTTGTGTTATTGTTAAATGAATTGAAACTATGTGGTTACAATGAATAAATTTCCACTGTGAACTATTATTAATTCACAATTTATTCCTGTGCATTTGGTCATTTTGAGAACTTGTAATTTTTTGCATTGATTTACATTAAGAGCTGGTACATTGCGGCTTCAATTGCTTTGTGATTTATTCATGTATCTTTGGCATTTTTGTTGTAATGGTTCCAAAACCCCATGGATGAATTGTGTTTTGGCGCAGTGAATGTGTGATTTTATAGTGAACTAGGTGTTGTTACACTAAAACAAAGTACCTTGGTTTGACTGTAACCAAATCCTTATAGATTGGTTTTCTGACTATTAAATTTGAACCAACATTACAAACTCCAGTGAAGAAAGGTAAGAAAATCGTATATGTTGTGGAGGATAAATCCAGGGGCTGTGGAGAGTCGATTAGGAAGAGAGTCAAGTTGTTTCATCTTCCCTGAAACCATAATATAGAATTTTAATGGGTGCTACGAAATCATTTTGTAGCGACAAGACAATAAATTGGAAAACCTGCGCTACCAAATAATTTTGTAGCGACTGATGATTTTTATTTTATTTTTGGAGGACTATGGTTTGGTTTGAAATCCCCTTTTGGCCTGCCCATTACACCATTTATTAAGTTGAAGCATATATAATTGGATTTATGAAATGAGGTGAGATAAAGAGTGGTAGTTGAGAGAAAAATCTCTCATGTAATTTATCATAATAAATTAATATTCTTATATTGACTGCTTATGATAAATGTTTCATGAAATGTTATTGAATTGGATGTAAATTCAGAGCTGTGTGGAGTAGATTAGGGATATACGTGTTGACCTGTGAGTTGGATGTCATAAGAGATTCTTACCTTTGAACATGCTTCAAGCACACTCTACTATGGTTTTGCTCTTCCTCTCAGCCACACCATTTTTCTAAGGGGTATGTGGAACCATGTACTATTCCTGAATTCCATTTTCTTTTTAAAAGTCACTTGAAGTGTATTGATTTGATCTAATAATGTTAATATGTTTATATACCTATTTTTCAACCATAATTCTAAATTATTTGAACTATTCAAAAACTCCATTTTTCTTTCTTATGAAATAGACCCATGTACATATGGCTTATAATGAATGAATATAGAAAAATAAGAAGCTACCCTAAGTGATATATTTTGGATTGACTCACAAATACTAGTGTGCAAAAATTCAAGAAAATATATTTTTCATTTATCTATATTATTTTCCTAATGCACAACCATCACAATCGACGTACTCATTCTTAAAAACTAGAAGACCATTCACTGTATAATGTTCATACCTTCAAACCTTGATTACTGTCAATAGTAATATCAGGTTTGTATAGGCTCCCCCTTTGATATCTTTTGCTATAACTTTGCCATGATCTTGCATATCTTTCACTTGACTAGTTGACTTCACAAATTCAATTTGCAAACCTTGATTTGTGATTGTTGAAATGATATTAACTTTTTCTTAATCCCTTATACATACATAACACTTTTTATTTGTTTCACGTGGCCATTTGTTGAATTTTCTGTAGAAATTTTGAATAATTTAACACATATTCAATGGAGATTATCCTGATCATGTACTATTGCGGAAAACATACACAATACATAAGCTCCTCTACGTTGATCATCAATATAGCAGCATCAATAACAATAAAACATCAAGAGCATTCACACATTAACACAGTATGTATCCCGGGGAAAGCATCTCGCTAAAAACCCCAACTATCTGTATATTAATGATTGAGTCATGTAACATTACACAGCATAATACTTCTCACAAGTATCTCCACCTCTGTTACACACAATACAGCTCAGATCTGATCTCCAAATCTCTTCCACTGCTTGCCTGCCTCCACTGCTCAATACCTGCTCAAGAACTGATGAGAATGGCTCACCAAACTCGTTTTCTTACCTGCAAAATAGTCACTCACTCTTTGTGGACGTGAGCATAAGCTAAAAATGTGGGCAAATACGTGGGCAAACTCATTGGCATACTCAATCCCTTGATTGTGCAAGATCTGGTGCACAACTATAGTCACAACTGATAGCAATCTGATTCTCTACCACCTGTCCCTGTTGAACTGAACATGCACTGACATGCAACTGAGTTAACTGATGTATTCATTAGTTGTATTATGAGTTAATAACTTGTGAATTAATTAATAACTAATTCACCCAACTCATCTCTAGTCTATTCGCCAGTTAGACTAAATACAACCAGTTTAACAAAGCTAAACTGAACACAACTCCATCAACTGCACCTCCAGTCCACTAAACTCAACTCACTTGAGTTCTAACTGAAGTCATGCATGCAAATATTCAACTAACCCATAAGAACCACGTATTTCCTTCATGCAATTGCATGTGCCACATCCGTAGCTCGAACTGAAGTGCTCCAAGAAAATAAGATTAAGTTTATAGTCCAAATATTATTGTGAGATAATAATATTTGACTTTTCTATTTTTGACAGCCAGTCTAAAAATAGACTTGATCACTCACACTGTGATCACTCACACTTTCATCAAAAATAGAAGTCCATCTATTTTTCCCAACTTGATCAATCATCCATAAACAACAACCTGCAATCCATAGACATGATCCATATGTCTAAAAATAGACATAGTCTAAAAATAGACTTGCGCCAAAAATAACCTGTGGGCCCACTTGAAGAAGGCGACTCTTTTCACTAAGCTCCATCATCTTGTTGCAATCTCAACACTCCCTCTCGACAAGATATGGATTATCAGCAACCCCTATCCTGCCTCGGTGGTACTCGAATTTGCTCCTGGTGAGAGCGTTCGTCAGAATATCAGCATCCTGATCCTCCGTTGGAATGTACGAAAGTAACATGATCCTTCGCTGCACACAATCTCTGATATGATGGTACCTGATGCCCTTGCTGCCATATACTCGGCCTCTTGAGCTCCTTGCCCAATCTGCATCCATGAAGCCACACAGCTTCACCTCATCCAATCCATATCCCAATGTGCCTTTCTTGAGCCTGCACACATGCGACTCCACCAACTGTCGATCAACAGTGGCATACACTACCTCCGCTGAAGTAGTATCCTCCTTCCTCCAATCTCTAGGAAGGAACACAGTCTTCACATCCATCTGATGAATGTGCCATCCCATCTGCACCTCTTTGTAGATCCATCTCGAACCTACCACTGATTTCCCTTTTGGTCTAAGAACAATCTCCCATGCACTGTTTCTGACAATAGAATCATACTCTTCCACCATGGCGTCTACCCATGCGGGATCCTCCACAGCTTCCTCGAAAGAGGGTGGCTCAGTCACAACACACTTGCTCATAAGAGCCATGTATCCAGTGTACCGATCAGGTGATTGTCTCTGTCTGCGTTGTGCTGTAGGTGGTCCTACAACCTTCTCTGCATCTTGAGCCAGTCGCTCAGCTTCTGTAGTGTGCTTTCGCCCTTCGATGGTTGGCACTGCATGAGTGGTCTCTTCCACTCCATGAACTTCATATTGTGGCTGATCCACATCTTGAAGCTCATCCTTAGGAACTAATAGCTCCTCATCTACGTGCAAGTGTGGCTCCCTCTCGAGTGAACACTTCATGTCTTTCTCCTCCTGAAATTTGATATCCCGTCGCACAACAGTCTTGCGACTGTCTGGAAAATACACATGATAGTTGTGGGGCGTATCAGTGTACCCCACAAATATCCCAACCTCTACGGTCAGCTCCAGCTTCTTCGCGGCATCCTTCATCACATGCATGTAAGTAGGATAACCAAAAATCCTCAAATGGGAAATATCAGGCCTCTTACTAGAATAAGCCTCCTCGGGTGTACTCATGCCAAGTATCTTGTGAGGACAACGGTTTTGCACATATACTGCAGTATTGCATACTTCTGCCCATAAGTGAAGGAGTAGGCCCTGATCATGCAACATCACCCGTGTAGCACCCACGATCATTCTGTTCTTCTGCTCAGCAACCCCGTTCTGCTGTGGGTTATGGGGAGCTATGAGCTCTCTTCAAATCCCTTCTACGTTGCAGAAGTCCTTGAACTTGCCAGAGATGAATTCACCACCATTGTCGCTCCTAAGAGCCTTCTTCCCCGATTCCTTCTCGACCAGTGCTTTGAACTCACAGAACCTTGAGTATATCTCATTCTTCTTCTGCATGAAGAAGATCTAGCACTTTCAAGAGAAATCATCAACAAAGATCACATAGTACTTGTGCTTTGCTGTTGAAGCTACTGAGAAAGTTCCACACACTTATGTGTGAATTATCTCAAGGATCGTCATGGCGTGACTATCCTTCTCGTGAAAGGTGGCTTTCACAAATTTTCCTGAAGTACACCCCTTGCACTGATGTGACTGCACAAGAATGCCTTTAGGAAGCCCAGTAGAAATCTACTGCAGTATCTTCAAAGCTCCATGGTGAAGGTGGCCCAATCTCTGGTGCCATAGCTCGCCATCATTCCAACTCACCACTCCTTCTGCCTTGCATGCCATTGCTGCACAACCATCTACATGCAATTGATAAAGGTTCTTGACTCAAACCCCTATCTTCCTGGCTTCTCCAATTGTCTTACTGTGGAGGAAAGCCTTTCCCTCACTGAAGACAACATCATATCCCTTGTCTTCTAACATCGCCACAGAGATAAGATTCTTCTTTAATTCTAGAACATGCATCACTTCCTTCAATATGAAGGGTTTACCAGACTCCCTCTCAAAGGAAATGGTACCGATACTGGTCACACTGTATCTACCATTATCGCCCATCTCGATGTGCACTCCAAGATCTTTCTCATCCAGATCAGAAAACAAATCTCAATCTCCTGTCATGTGAAAAGATGCACCACTGTCCAAGAACCATACCGATCCCATCACACTTGATACCAAGCATGCGATTAGTGAAAAATCCAGCTCAAACTGTGAGGCTAAGGCCTCTCCCAATGCAGATCTAGTAGCTTGCTTATTTTTCTTCTTCTACGGACAATTTGTGGCATAATGTCCATGTTGGTGATAGTGAAAGCACTTCACCTTGGACATGTCCTGCTTCTTTCCTTTCGCACCGGAATGAGAAGCTTTTTTTTCTTCCCCTTCTTTTCTTTGGCAGCAAAAGCGCGATTTTCTTCATCAGATGCCTTTGATGAAGATTCGTCCCTGGTATTCTGCCAGATCTCCTCTTGCACAAGATCCAACCAAAGTCTCTCCCATCCTGGCAATTTCTCCTGACCATTGACAAAGTCTTGATAGGAATGCCAACTCTTCAAAAGACCAAGGAGAGCCAAGCTCACCAAGTCCTCATCATCGACAGTCACACCACACTTCCTAGCTCATCTCAACATTGGGTGAACTTTGTGAGATACTTGGGCATACTGTCTCCTTTCTCACAATTAATGTTTCTGAGTTTATCCTTGAGCTCCAACTTCCTCTGGTCGCTCTTGCTTTGAAATAAATTTGTCAACACTTTCCACATCAAGTATCGAGAAGCCTTTCCATGAAGGCTGGATACAATGTGATCCTTCACGCCCTCCAACAGAATCCTTCGACACTATGTTGTCTTCTTTTGCCAAGCCTCAACTTGAGCAACATTAGTAGGATTTGGGACTTCAGCATCTATGAACTCCTTCAACCCATTATCATCTAACATCGCCTCCATCCTATCTTTCCATGCAATATAATTCGAGCTGCCTTCAAGGGCATACTCCAATCGCAATCTGTTGAAAGATATTTCAACTTCAACACCAAGAAAACACTGCTGCAAATTCGAATTCCGCCAGCTGAAAACTCAACTGCTTCTAATCTAAAATTCGTGAGAACAAAGTATTTCTTGTACAGAGATTGACTGTATGTGCATTTACTGGATATCTCACCTTCCAAAAGAAGGATGAATCCAGAGGCTACCTAACCCAATTACAGACTCTGCCTGAAGAAATAAAATGTAATCACTTTCTGAATAATAGATCTGATGATCAACTTTGCTCTGATACCATGTAGAAATTTTGAATAATATGACACTTATTCACAGAGATTATCCTGATTATACATTATTTACAGAATGCATGCATAATACATAACCTCCTCTACGTTGATCATCGAATTTGCAGAATTAAAGAAACAATCGCATGCGCACATTGAAACATCAATCACACATATCAACACAGTATGTAATGGGGAAAGCATACAGCTGGAAAACCCTCAACTATTTGTATATTATGATGATAGAGAACATGTAACAATACATAGTATAATACTCCTCATAAGTACTCAGTACTATCTCCACTTGCTACACACAAACTAGCTCAGATCTGAATCAAGTCACAGGTTCAAATCTCCTCCGATGTTTGCCTGCCTCCACTACGAAATACCTGTTGAAAATGGATCTGATCCAAGTTCAAATTCCCTTGGCTTGTATTGCGTAATCCTCATTGGCAATCTTCATCAATGATTGTGCAAATCTCATGCACGGCTATAGTCACAACTCATAGTGGTCTCACCCTTTCACCCACCTCTAACACTTGTCTCCACTGAACTATCCATGCACTGAGTTAACTGATGTATTCTTTAGTTGATTTATGAGTTAATAATTAGTGAATTAATTAATAATTAATTCACACCACTCATGACTAGCATATTTTTCAGTTAGACTAAATACAACTAGTTCAACTAAGTCAAACTGAACACAACTCCATCAACTCCTCAATCAACTCCACCAAACTCAATCACTTGAGTTCTAACTGAAGTCCATCATGCAGTAGCTCAACTAAGCCATAGGAAAAGCATATTTCCTTCTGGCAGTTACATGTGCCACATCCGTAGCTCGAACTGAAGTGCTGCAAGAGGATAAGATAATGTTTATAGTCCAAATATTATTAAGAGCTAATAATATTCGACTGTTCTATTTTTTGACTGGTAGTCTAAAAATAGACTCCGCCCATATGTCTACAAATAGACTTTGTGCCAAAAATAGCCTACGGGCCCACTTAGTGAAAGCAACTTATTTTCACTAAGCTCCATCATCTTGTTGCATTTTCAACACAAAATGATAGAAAAGATATATCAACGACTTAGAAATCAACCTCTTTGGGGAGGAAATCCCTTTACATTACACAAATGCACAATTCTTGGATGATACAAATGACAATACCTCCTTTCTATATATAGGAGTCTAAGTGGTTCCAATATAATCAGATCCTACATAACAATAATATTGTAGGGGCACAACAATAACAATAGTGGGCTTCTATGGGGCACAATAATAACAACATGGGGACTACATGGGCACATAAATACCATAAGGGAGTTGCACTAATACCAATACGGGGATACACTAGTAGTATAGGGACCTAACATGTTCTATCAAATGAAAATACTACCTCGAAATGAGAAAAAAATTTGCAATCGATCCAAGAACTGTGATCAACATCCCATATATCTCATCATAGAAATATTCTCTTTTTACATAGCCTCTCTAATTCAACTCTATGAATCTTGGTAATACTTTTCCCATGAATCATCCAATCCCAAATAGGGAAAATAGATAGGTACTAACCACTTTTTCCACCTAAAACATTCCAAGAAAAATCATTGAACAATACATTTCTAGGCTTAAGCATGTCTACTAATTGCAATCCTTGTTGTATGCTTTGTCTACTTCTTAAATTTATATTATTAAATACTTTCAAGGAACCTTCGAATGTTCAACCTAAATTTCAACAAGGTTATGCCATATAGTCACAAATGTCAATGCTTCTAAAGATATTTAATACTTCAACTTTCAAGCCTGAGAAAAAATCATTTTTTCTATAGAATGTCCATAATCTGCTTTCCACTCTTTAAGAGGTACACTCCCTATTTATGGGTTTCTTATAATAAAATTCGATGGGTGTGCATATGAAGAGATGTACATTTTTCTATATTGTTTTTGATGCATTTCTTTATTCGTTGTTATAATAATTGTGGTTAAGTTATCATGTCTATCCGTACAACTAACGATAAGGTTCTTCTACATTTTTCATTAGGTGGATATATCCATTAAGTATCTTTGCTTCTTTCTTGAGGATGATGCAAAATTGGAAGGCATTAAACAAGTGAGTTATCATTTTCTTTTTGTGACAGTTTAATTATTTAATTATTTAATTGTTCAGAAATTTGTGTTTTTATTTCATGCAACATGCCTCTATTTTTTCTTTGTTAGTAGTAGACAAATATAATTCTTACATTCCTATGTGTAGAGATCTAGGATAATTATGCCCTACAATTTCCTTGTAAAATTTTCCTTTTTCTAACACAGTGACTTAATTCAATACAAATCGATGAACAATGAAATTTATGACATTGATCAATCCTTTTGTAAAGGACAATATAAAATCTTGGCAAGACAGTATATTATTCAATAATACATTATATAGATTAGATCAATTTCATTCATCACATAGTATAATCTAAAATAGCCCCATACGAAAAAATTCAAACTCCCAGTAATCAGAACCAAAAACCTAACAAAATATCACAAGTGAAAGGATTCCCATTTAAAGTTCTATTCAGACCAACTAGGACCTATGACTACTTACTATGCTAGATCCAAGGGGCTACATGCCTCAAATCTTTTCTATCTATTACACCTGAGCTCTCAAAACCTATTCAATCCACTGTGAAAATTTTTAATGGCTTATTTAATCCATAGCAAGGACCTCTGTTCATTGGACCAAATTTGAATCATGTTTTAGTCCCACATACAATAATTAAGGCTTTTGTCCTACTTTATTCTGCCTCATCCTTTGTAGATGCCCTAAGACAAATACTACCAAAATCCTCAAGATGGTCAACATGCCTATCCTTGCTATAGAATTGCTCACATGTGGATATATATGTTGATTTGTGTGCATTTTGGGAGGTACTCCATGCCCTAGGGTTTGGGGATTAGAGGGAAAAGCGCCACAAGTAGGCTTGTTGGCTTGAAACTAAGCTTGGTGTTTTTCACCCATTTGGTTTTGGGCCACAACCATGAAGAATTTGAGCATGAGAAAGTTATATGTGATAAAGCTTGTCATGTTGATTCCAACACTTTGAAAATCACCCAAATTGGAGCTCTAGAACTTGAGATATGAATTTTTGAACTTTGTGTGTGGGTTTGGTTAAGGTCTACCTAGTGGTTGGAGGCCTTATGAAAACTAGACAAGCCCACTTGGATTTTATGATGGATCCACACCTTGATATATAAATAACAGGTGTGTGAGGTTGTTTGAGATATCCAAGTGCATCAAATCACCTCCATACTTCTCTAGGGAAGCCTCATATGAAAACAAGGATAGCGTGGGGCAATTTCTATGGATTTGAAGTGTCCTTTTGTATTGGTACAGGTCTGATCTTTTGCAAGGAGGAGGTTGAATTACAGAGACGAGTTATAAGGGTTGTTTTGAGTTTGGTTTTATGTGAAGTAAGCATTTTTTGCTACAATGTAGTAGCATGGTGACTTGGGAGTGTTACAAGGGCTAGTTTAGGTTGTTGTACGGAGCTGCAAGCCTAAACAAAAGTCTAGAAGAAGAAAACATAGGGAGGAGAGGTCCAGATGGCCTATTCAAGGCGTGATTTCTTCCTAGACTTGCAACAATTGACAACAGAAGCATATTGGAGCAAGGTCGTAGTTTTTGGAGTAGTTGTGGAGGAAGAATATAGGGTTGTAGTAGTGATTTATTAACCCTAACCAAGAGCAGAACATGCAACAATGAAAAAACCTGCAAAAAAAGGTATGGATGTATGATTGTGTGTTGATTATGATGCAAAATATGGTGTCTGTTGTGGGTTTGTCTTAGAATTGTGGGCAACAAATCCATTGTATTATTGTAGAGAGGGTTGAAGTTGTAGAGGATGTTTGGAAGAGCCAAAACCACCACAAACTTGTCCTCAAGTGGAAACAACTTATAATGAAAATAAAATCGCAGTCGTAGAAGAGGTCTACAGGTAAGGATCTAGGGTTGATGTGGACTGATATTAGCCCTAAGCATATTGCAGACCTAACAGCAGTGACACATCAGCTCGTGAGAAGGCTGTCCTAAGAGAGGACCAATATCGCAACCTATGGAAGCCAAGGAGGTAGGGCTTATGTGGCATGCTAGAAGCCCTAACCAATGGGAAGTGAAGTTTGGTGCCTAGATTTGTGCAATAGATCCTATATTGCAAAAATGAAGGGCTGATTGGAGAAGTGTGTGATTATCCGTGTGTAAGGCTCTCCTAGGTGTGGGGATGCCCTCACTTGGTGTAGATGCTACAACGTGGACTTGGTCACTCATGGACTGTTGGAGGGCATCATGAGAGTGGACCATGTGTGGATGTGATTTGGCTCTTATGGTCTAATGGAGGATAGCGTGATAGTTTCCAAGTTGGAGCCCAGTGAGAAACACCTTGATGGACAATGGAGGTTATGAGAGAGTTAGTTGATGAGCTCAAGGGTCTAATCAACTAGGACCAGTTTGTGGATCTCGAGATGTGTGTGTGGAGAAGGACATGTTCAATAGAAGATGGGTAGTCCTCCTAGCCTGTGTTCATTGTAGGAGATGGAAACCTTGCAGTGATAGGTGGCAACCCTACATGCCCTATGTTGGTCTTCATCGGAGTAGTGCAAGAAGACCATAGTGGGTGGAAGTCCCTGAGTAGTCGAGGAGTAGCAATGGGAAGATTGATAGTTGTTCACAAGTGGAGTTGTGAACAACTCGACAGGCATCTTGATGTGTTGGTGTGTTGATATACGAATGATCAACAAGTGAGCATATTGGATAGCCAAGATTCAGTGATTATATGGACTCTGAGTATTGATAGAGATAGGAGCTACAAATCAGGAGTCGAAAGACTAGGCAAGTGTAGGGTAACACTGAAAGACTGAGATAACGCGCTACATCAGTGAGATGGTCAGTGTATCTTGTTAAAGGAAAATTGGTCATGGATGTACCGACACCAAGCCCCAATTTTGTATCTTGTATTAATGGATGTATGAGGGCCATTATCCCTGGTACAGGAGCCCTAGATTGTTGTATTGTATATTTTTTAATATAATGAAGTTGGGTTGAAAAAAAATGTAAAAAGTTGTTTATATTATGTGCATGTGTGATTTACTATGGTTTATCTTATGTTGTGCAAAGTAGTCTCAATGGGATTCTTACTTTCGTAACATCTCAAATTTTAATATTCTATCATCGACCCAAGGTCATGGAAATTCAACAATATAGTAGTTTAATCTTCATGAAAAATGTATCCCTCAGCTACAAGACACATTGTGAATTTGTCGCCATGTATAGAACTTTGTCCACTTTAAAAAAAATCACCTACCGAAACCCTGATCCAACATAAGGTTGAGTTGTCACTTAGTATTTAAATTTCTATTTCCTTCATTGAATGGTTCCTATAGCCAAAACAAGGGAAAAAGAAGAGAAATCACTTCGTCGTCATTCCATATGATATTCTCATGCTCGAAACAAGGGATCAACCCTACAGAGAGCTTCATGCCCCCTACAAAACAATATCCCAACAAGATTTTTCACTACCTTTCAGATGTATGTTTTGTGCCAAAATTAGAAATAAAACATATAATCGCTTCCCTATTAGATTTGTTCTCGAACAAAGACCAAGAACTAGCTATATTTCTCTCCACTTCAAAATCGAATTCCTAATCCCATAACAAAGAGGAACGATGGAATGGTGTCAACTAGGGTGGAATCTTTCACCACCGAAATTGACAGGAGAAAAAGGGGTCTTAAAACCCTCAAAACCTCAAGCTCGAGAAAAATAGAGATAAAATGATCCACAATTTATTCTCTCAAAATGAATTCAATCCTTCCATATTTATAGATTTCTCATAGGGGACTCTTCTTCCTAATTGATTGAGTAAAGTTTACTCCAAGTCCCATCTTTGGGTTTCTTTGCCCAGCTGCCCCAAAACTATTATAGTGGGAATTTTGGGATTTGTTTCCCTTTATGAAGGACTATAGCCTATGGGGATTGATTGACTACTTTGTCCCTTGAGTAATTACTTTTTTGGGAACATTACAGTCCCCCTTCCTGACATTACCTATCCTTAGGCAATGACAACTTCTGTTGTTGCTCACTGTGTTGTCTCCCTTCTTAAATATGTTTCAAAGCAATATCACCACTTTTAAATAAATAGTATTTGATATCATTTAATGTAGATTCATAGAGGTTTGGTTGAATAATTTTAAAAGGCTCAGGGGTATCATTACCTCCATGGAATTTTTTAGCAAAAGTATTTTTATTTGTGACCTCATTCATTTTACTTGTACCCTGCCAGAAACGTGGCATGAATCCCCTCACAGCATTCACAACTATTATCTTAGTTGATTTCATTTCTTGTTTAACCTCATCTCTCTCAATTGATATAGGATTGAAACCAACAACATACTTTTAAGTCTGGTCAGGTGCAAGGTCCTTTCCATCAATTGTTATAAATTTCCATTCAATTCTACCATCTAGATGATCAATTTCAACCATAACCTACACCTTGTCCTATTTGACCAACTGTTGATGGACAAGAGGTATTTGGATTGTGTCAATAATTGACTTCTTCTCATATTCAAGTTTACCGAAATCTTCCTAGTTTACATTCGGCATTTTTGGTGTCCTCCAACCTGATGTGATTTTCTTATTCATTTGGTCTAATGATTTTTCCAAGTCTCCCTTAAACAATGAATGTACCATTGTGTTTGAATATTAATTTATGTTATCCACATCATTAGTCCTTACATTAAGGCTTTGGGTGATTTTGTTCAGTTCATTTTTTTCAAATCTCTTTCCATGATTCTAGAAACCAAGTATGCTCTAGCATCAACCTTTACCAAAATATAGTAATCTCCCTAACACCTATTGTCTCTCTCATTATTATGTCCACTATTATACCAATACTCCTTCTGTTAAAGGTAAGGCTCATCCTCAGAGTAAAGCCTATTTCATTTCTTTCTAAGTAGCAAAAAAGAAATGTATGTGCTATTTGATTTCTCCAAGAGACGGGTAAGGTTTTCTTGCAAAATATTATATAGAAGTGACACATACTCATCTTTCTTAGGTGTAGAAAATGCTTTGAGTATTCCAGCAAAATCCCTCTCAGGTGTTGCATGCATGTTTTGGTAGCTAATAGTGTATACTTCATCCAAAAATCTTCGACTGTCATACCTAGAAAAATCTAAACCAACGTACCTTTGCTCATATCCATCTAGTATAGTATGATGCATCATTGCCTGGTATAATGTAGGTAATATGTCAAGGTGCTTCCAATCAATGAAGAAGTTCAATTAAGGACAAATATTTGCATTAGGAATAGTCCATATTCTGATGGTCTCCACTTTTGATATCTTCTTGGTGATTTATAGATACATGGTCATTCATAGCAGTGGTTGTTGTAGTTGTCGAAGAAAATAGGTTGGAATATGATGAATACCCCAACTCTTCTTTATGCATTTGTTCTACCAAGCAAATTTCATCCCCCTCCAAATCTTCTTCGACATTCTCTTTGGAAGAGTAAGCTTCTTCCATAGGTATAGCCTCTCCAATTTTAATAGGAGTCAGATCATGGTCCTCATCATGTTTGACTATTTCATTGGTAGGAGAATCCAATTTTATTAGTAGGGCATTCATGGAATGAACATTGGAACCAGTATACTTGCCATTTGCAGTTCCAGTTTTATTTTCCATAAGATTTGAACTCAGGTGGGGAGGATAACAATTTTATACATTCTAAGATTAATAATCCCTTATGCTAATTATGTTAGTGAAACAAAGTGTGTTAAAACTAGCCAGAAAGAAGGCAATGCTAGGGAATTTTTCGTATATCCTAACAACCTTTTTGTTGACTGGTAAATTGAACCAAAAGCATCATGTGATGCAATTCCAATAACCCCTCACTAAACCCTGGATGATGGTCATTTGTGAGTAGGCTTGGCATGTTCCATTTTGAATGTTTGAATTGCAGTTTAGTGATTTTACAAAGACAATGTAAAAGATAATTCTTTTTGCTAAAGATGATAGTAAAACAGAGTCTGTTAAAACTTGTCTGAAGGGAATGTCAGGGACTTTTGATATGTTCCAACAGTGTTCTCAGTGAGTGGTAAATTGAATAGTGGTAAATTGAATAAGAAGTATTAAGTGATACTTAAGCAAACCCTGGATGATGGTCATATATGAAATGAGCCAAAATGAATAAGAAGTATCAAGTGATACTTCACCAAATCGTGGATCATGGTCATATATGCAATGAGTCAAAACTTGTGTAATAATTCCATGTTATTTAATCAATTCATTGCTCATTCCTTTAATGATCTATATTTCTATATTCTTGCATGTTGGAATTAAATATGAAATAATTGATTATGTGGGAGTTTCTTTAGTTGAAAAAATGGAAGATAGGTCTATGACATGTGTATGTTTTGTGACAACTACAAGAATAGAGATCCATTAACAACAAACGGTGGAAATGAAGTCATTGAAAAAGTTATTTGTCACCATCCTAAAATGGAACCTAAATTTGGCAGTGGCATTAATCATATCCTGGTACATAACAGATTTGGTTCTTCCAAATTATATTAAACTTACTGGAACTTGTTTGACAAAGGATTATTACGACTGCATTATATTATAGAGAATGAACAAACTACTACAAGATATATTTTGCAAAGGAAAATAGAAAATCACAGGTAGTTAACTATTATATTATCATCTTATCTATACAGACTAAATTCTACACAGGGAAATGTCTCAACAATTAAAGTTGGTCTGATTGGATTGTATATATACTGAACAAATTATAACATTTGAAAAATATTGAAGTCAAAGAATAAGATAAGGTGTGAGTCTATAATTAGAAAATTTATGACATGAAGCCAACACAATTTTAGTGTGATTTTCCCTGGACATATCCGATCTTCCTATATGTATCTTTATTATTTTCTGTTGTCATACTTGGCTCATCATTTCCACTCCAATGGAAGATCTTATTATTTTATGCTCTTGTTTTCAGGATCTTTCATTCATTGGATCTTTATCCCCAGATATTATCCCAATATGATTCTTTAACTATAGGATTGATGAACCTAAGTTGTGAAACCATGTCTTCGCCATCGTTGGTGTTCAAGAAGCTCGTTCACTTCCAGTCACCTCCTCACTCTATGTATAGGCACTGGAGGAATTTTTTATTTCAAGTGAGGAATAAAATAATCAAAACTATGTGGGGGAACAGGGGACCTAATACTCAACGAGGATGAGGAGGTGGTAGAGGACGAAGAGGAAGGGGAAGAGGAGGAGGAGGAGGAGGTAGAGGTGGCATAGGAGGAAGAGGAGGTATAGGTTGCACAGGGTATTAACAATGGTGGGATCTAGTGTGGCAAGCAGAGTGTCTCCAGTAGATGCGGCAAGAAGTAGGTACTATAACCGTTTTGTTTTCTTTAAAGACAAACACCTTTAGCGGGCATGAACAGAGAAGATGCTAGATGTTCGTTCAACTAAATTACACAACTATTCAAATAAATATTCAATATCACAATTTTAATATTGTAGCAGTCACTGGTCAGTTAGTCATTTCAGTTAATCACGGATTGGATTGATTGTAATTTATGCTTCAAATCCAATGTAGATACTTTACTTAAACCTTAGATACAAAGGGATTAATTCTTATAAACTTCAGTGGATCCTCTGTCGCATGCTTCTCTCTAACTTGCAACTAACCTTCTTAAATTCTCATAAATTCTTCATAGATATGGTCGTCTAGAACAACTAGCTGGTTTTCAAACCCTACCTATTCACTCTCACTAAGTATTGTGGCATAATTGACTATTTGGCTCACTGATCGACTTCATGGTAAGTAAAGGCTCCATATATTCTGGCGAAGTCTTCTAGAGCTTGTCACATCAAAATAAATAATCATCACATAGACAATGAAAATGATAAGAAGCTCTTCTTACCCTAATCTCTACGTCAAAAACAAGGAAGTTAATGTGGTGATTTTTCTGATACATGCAGATGGCATCATTATCAGAGGTAGTGAGGTAAGAGCATTTAACAAAGTGAAATATGAAATATGTTCCATGGACTATGGTCTTCTTGTTTAGGTGTAGAATTTTAGAAGACTAACATTGTGTTTTTTCATTTACAAACTAATAATGCAAAATATCTGCTAGATAGGTTCATAATGCTTGGTTGTAAATTTTTATGTACACTATGGAGATAGGGCTTAAACTTGCATTCAAAACTAACCCAACCCAATTTAAGCAAAGTTTTCTTTTTCCTGGGAAAAAACTTCTTAACCTTTTCTATTATTTGAAAAGAAAATTTATATATTGTGATGAGCCCCAGAAATGGGTAATTATATGGGCTCATTTAGCCTCCTAATTTGACTTAATCCACCATTCTCATTAATTTATTGCATGTTTTTTATTATATTTATGTTAATAGAGTGAATTGGGTTAGTCATCATGCCAAAAAGTCTAATGTGTGCTTTATGCAAATCTTTGGTCAATTTTGAGACAAAAATCAAAGGTTTAATGAGCACTTGGCAGCCAAATTCATGGAAGAACAAGGGAGAGGATTTGTAGAAAGGTGTCCCCTTCATTTATGAGCCCTTACCTCAAATTCTCCATCAAAAAATCAGAGCACAAGGGGCAGCCAAGCAAGTCAAGTAGGACTGTTGTTAACTGCAAGTTTTGGCAGTCGAGTTCCTAAAGTTTAGGAGGGTTGTTGGGGTCCTCAATTTGTATAAATAAGAAGGCTTAGGGCCTCAGTTCAGTTAGTCATATTTTAGTCAGATTTTAGTTAGATTATAGTTACATTTTAGTTAGTCGTTTAGCACTTTAGTGTAGCTCTGTAACAGCACATTTTCGAGCTTTTTCTTGTAGAAAGTTTTTGGGATGTAACTATTATTTTTTGATCAATAAAGATGAATCCATCTTTGCACCAACTCTAATATTTCTTAGGAGGTTTTATATTTTGGGTTTGGGCCCAACCCAAGTGCCAGTACCTCCTTTGCGTACTTTTATGTGTCTTTCCTGCATTCATAGAATAAATTCTATTATTTAGGTTCAGATCTTGTTTTGCTACTTAGGTTGGTTTTGATGGTTAAAGTAGCTTTTCATGTTTCAAGTTGATTTGACAATTTGCTAAAGGAAAAGATCTGCAAAAATTCCATCAAGAAATTCTTGATCTCATCTCTCCCTCCTTGGGACCATGAGCTCAGACCAAGGCATACTTGCTGCCTCAAAAACATTATTTTTGCCTCTTCACACAATTGCTAGTGTTAGATTTTTAGTTAGAAAAGTTGATACCAGTTGTATTTGCATGTTTAGATCTGTTCTTGCTTAGTTTCCATAATTATCTTGCATGATTTTATACCAATAAACTTATGTTCATCATGTTTCTGGTTTTTAGGTCAAAGTAGGTCAAAATAGCTAGATCTTTGGTTTTCCTAGTATTTGTTGATCAGTTTTGGAAAATAGTGTACAGAAAACCTATGATACATCCCTACCTACCCTTCCTCCATCAATACAACCTGCTCCATCCCCTAACTCAGATTCTTGCCCTTCATTTGCCACATTTTCCCACTTTGCCCTAATTTCTACATTCTTGTGCATCATTGCTCCCTCCATCCTCGAACAAATCCAATCACCTTAATCACTTCTTAGCCTCATTCACCAGGTCCTAGACCCCTTAACATCCTTATCCAACCTCCATCTCTACTTTCCCACCGTTTTTCCTCCATCAACCCTCCAAAATCCTCTTTCGGATATTCCTGTAAAACATCCTGTAGAACCCCTGGAGACTTCCTGTAGAAGCTCACGTGAGCATTTTTGCGAGATCTTATCATTGTGAAACTCTCTGGAAGGGTGCTAGGGACCCCTTAGGCCCTCTTTTCACCTTCCCAACCTCTTGCAATCCCCTACCCCATTTCCTTTCGCATATCAACCTCTGCACAATAAAAAACAATTAAAGCACATGCATAATAATTCTACAAGATTACTCCAGAAAACAAAAAGATGTTCCTTTTCATATTTCACTTCAGAAGTAGCTTAGTCACATCCACTTTACCTTTCCAAGAGTCAATGGCATCCATTTCTGCATCTTTCATCCTTTTTCTTGCACCAGTAGGGTTAGTCAGTAAAACTAGGGTTTGCTAGGGTTTGCATTTCCTTTCAGCTTTCAGCTTCTTTCTGCAAGTAGACTAGCCTCTTTTGATTTAGATTTCATCCATCATAGTTAAATGCTTCTTCTAAGAGCTCATAGAAGTTGGCTTAAGCTCCTAGCAGACTTGTGCCAGCTGATCAAGTGACAGCCGCGACAAGAGCTAGTACTTGTGCATATAGCACCATCGCTTCCAAGTTTGTTACAAACTACCGTGTTGATAAAAGTAAAGAAGGGAGCCCTAGGATTTGCAGCATTATTGCTGCAATACTGGAGCCCACCATATTTTTGGCGTCATTGCCGGAGAAGCATCAGAGTATTTGTGATTGCTGCTTTTCTTCTATTTTCTACTACAACCTTCTGATAAGTAGTTTACTTCAACAAGAGTAGAGTAGTTGCTTCATTTCCCTTCTGCAATTTCATTTCCGCAAAAGTAGATTAGACATTTCCTACTTTCATTTCATTTCACCAAGTGTAGATTAAATATTTCCCGCTTTCATAGATTAGCATTTCAATTCTGCAAGCATAGATTAGCATTTCAATTCCGTAATTCTACAAGTGTAGATTAGCATTTCAATTCTACAATTTCCATTCTGCAAGAGTAAATTAGCATTTCATTTTTGCAATTTCATTTCAGCAACATAGATCAGTCATTTCCTGCTTTCATTTCAATTATGCATTTTCATTTCAGCAAGATAGATTTTAGTTAATTGCAGTTGAATCTATTTCAGTTTTACAGGTACAAGCATAGAAAAAAACAAAAATCAACCAAAAAAATTTCCTTTCATGCCTTGTAGGAGTAGAGATAAGTCAGAAAAATGTTTGCACAACACCCCCACTACTTCACATAGCCAACCTTCTCTCTTCTTCGATGGTTATGATTAAGAAGAACCCCTAAGTGGACAATAAGACATATTTGAAGAACCTCTAGGGGAGAAGAAGAAGAAAACATTCCTCTAGAGCAAATGGCTACAAACAGAAATGTTGGGAGTAGTGCCTTATCCAAAAACGAATTTGCAAATCAGATGGAAGATTTCAAGAGTGAGGTGAAGTAGTTTCTTGCCATGCAACTGGATACCTTGCGGATCCAAAGGAAGCAAGAGGAAGCCAAGAGGGCTTTAGCCATCTTTTGTCCCAGGTGCAGTAGAAAGCATACTAGGAACGAATGTCCATTGCACTCTATAGAAGTGTGTTTTGTTTGTGAAAAAGACCATCCTACGAATCAGTGCCCCTCCTTGCCCAGAATTAAAGTTGCATATTAGAGGGCCAAAGGAGCCACTGAACCACTCTATTATATGAACCAAAGGAGGCCACATGGACCCATACCTTACCAGCGGGGAATGTAATTGACATCCTAGACCTATTACAACCCCTATCAAGCCACTTCCATGCCTTCTTGGGGTCCCCCTGCTTATCCTTCCTGGTCCACACCTAGTCCTTTGTCCTTCACATCTCCATATTATTCCCAACCAGTTGCTCATCCATTTCACCCCTATGCTCAGCCACAGCCTCAATGGAATGCACCTCATTAAGGGTGGAGGCCTCAGTACAACACTCCTCTCGCTCCTTTTCCTCAACCACCTGCTCAACCACAACCATCGCCCCATGCTCCACTAAGATAGCCCCAAATGCCTACTCATCCAAACCCGAACCCAAATAACAGGCAGGCTCAGCAAGTATATGGTGGGAAACCACCTGCCCAACCACAACTCCATCCACATCCATCTCAAATATACACCACCACTCAACTACCCGTACCACCATTTCCAAACCCATACATTGGAGTAGCTCAACTCAATTACAATGTTGAGGCACAACATTTCCTAACAACTCCTTTTGAGCTCAATGATATTCACCATAGCTCAAAAAGAGTATTGCAAAAGAGAGATGATATTGATAGCATTGAAGGACCACATCCAGCAAAAGAGGATTCAAAAGAGGAGATCAAAGGACCATGGGCTGCACTTGATAAAGAGAAGACAACAGAATCAGAGATAGAGAGAGCTCCCTCATGGTTACAATCAAATCCTCCATGTAGTCAAGAGAAAAATCAACAAAACGAGGAAGATATGAAGGTCATGATAGAAGGTGACATGAAGAATGATCTGGATTAGCAAAAGGACCAAGGATATCAGAGCTATATTAAGATATGGTTTTAGATAGTCACTAAGTTGTAGCAGTACTCTCTTCCTCAGCTATGTTTGATCCCTTCAAAGTCAAATCATTTTGTCTCTGAAATCTGGGTACCTCTCAAAGCATGCATTTCAAGCCTCCGCATCATTTTTTCTATCATCTCGATGTGCACATGGTTCCATTGGAAGTATTATTATACTTGAAAATGATTTTGTTTTTCAAGTAGGGTAGGGTAGAAAAAAAGAAAAAAGAAAAAATGAAAATAAGAGGAAAATAAAAATCTAAGGTGAAAACCTCCTTGGAGGCACCTCAAATTGGCTCATTGATTGAAAACCCCTATGAGGCAGTCAATGGGTTGGAAAGAAGAGAAAAGAAAAAAAGAATAAGATCCTTGGGTGAAAACCTCCCTTGGAGGCACCCAGGGCAGGCAATTAGAATGAAAACCTCCATGAGGCACCCTAGTTGTTTTCAAAAAAAAAGTAGAAAAAAAACAAAGAGAAAAAAGAAAAATAGACCTAATTTATGGTGAATAAATTGCAGGTTGCAGGAAGGACATTACAGGCTAGGAGGATCACAGAAGGCAAAGGCAGAGGTTAGCACGAGGCTGAAAGCATCCCTCATAATCCATTCCTCCATGACCACTACCCTTTCCCAAGATTTGGTCCCATTTGGACTGAGATTTCACCTTATACAGGAAGTTATGTGTCTTCTACAAGAAGATCCTATAGAACCTAAAAACAAGCCAAAATCGATCTCAGAAGAGGACCTGAAGGTTGAGAATCTGTCTATGAGGCCTATAAACATCCCTGTTTCCATCCCTCACCCTTCTCCATCATTTTTTCCACCTCATTGTGCTTCTTTTCTAAAAATTGTGTTTTCTACAAGAAGTTCTTGTAGAAATTACAGAAAGCTAGAAATGGATTTTAAAAAGAAGTTTGGCGAACATGGAAGCTTCATAAAGGGTTCATAAATCCTACTAAAATCTTCAAACCTCTCTCCCATCAATTCCAAGTTTGCATTATATCCCAAGCTCATTTTTTTCTTACTGTGCAAAAAAACTGCAGAATGCTTTGAAACAAAAATACATAGAGAAAAAAATTGTTTTTTCCCTAACTTGAAAACTGTGCATCCATTTAAAAAACGATTTTGTGGGGAGTTGTATAGGGATGATGGGAACATTCCTGAGCAATTTTAGCCAATTCCAGTGCATTGTTTCCAAGAAATCAGCCTCCATCACCTTCAACCATTGTTTCATTTTCTCCATATCCGTGCATCCATTTCAAAATATGTTTCATGGGGAGATGTATACAGGTGATAGTAACCTGCCCAAGCCGTTTTAGCCAATTCCGATGTACGGTTTCCGAGATATTAACCTTTATCACCTTCAACCATTTTCATTTTTTCTCGAAATCTATTCATCCATTGACCACAATTTTGCTATAGGAGGTGGATAACGATGATAGAAACATGTTCAAAAAATTTCAGGTCAATCTGATCTATCGTTTGGGAGCTATGGAGAAAACAAGTCATTTCCCTGCAAAAATCTAGCATCGGCAGCATGAGGGTGCAAATCTAAACGTTGAAATAGATACGTGCAGCTTAGATCCAGCCAGAGGATACCTGCACAAGAAAAATAGCCACGTATTAGCAACCAAACGAGCATGCATCCACAGAAACAAAGGCATGCAACAGAAGAAAATGCCATAGCACCTCACAACAAACACATTCGACTTCCAAGTCTGTGACTAAACCCATTCCTCTATTGCATGAATGTAATTTAAGAACTGCGTGAACAATGAGATGGTTGTGATTAAACAAGATCAGTGGCCAGCTAACTCGCCACCCTCATCTAGTTCAAACAGCGCTCGGTGGGTGCAACAGACACGTGTGCTCAGCCATCTCAGGAAGAAAACTGAAAACAGGTAGTGGTGGTTGTTTAAACTCCAACGTAATTGATGGAATTGATTATAGGCAGAGAACATATAGTTCATAATAACAATGCAGTGGGGACCAACGGTCTGCATGGGGCCAACGTGCACTTGGCCAGCTCACCCTCCATCAACGGAAGTCTCCATAAGTAGCCAATCAAACCCATCTTTGAAATACTCACACCACCGTTGTTTCCATTTTATCATTGTCCCTACAGCTGCAACAAGCTCCATACCACCTCCATAGTAGTGAACCAATCTTTCTCGGCCATTTTTGAAAACCCTCCTGCTTATTGGCATTCTACAGGGAGCACAGTTTCATTCTACAGGAAACAAGAGCCTTCTACAGGAAGGCTTCTACAGGAAAGGCAGAAAATAGCCCTGCAGAAATAAAACCCAGGATTTTCAGCGAATTTTAAGCCCAAAACGAGGTAGGATAAAAAAAAACTCCTCTATGCATGGTATGTTTGTGCAAGGTGGTGAATTAAACGGCATCAGATTGGAAAATCAGAGGAAAAATCTGCCTATGTGGTGGAAGTAAAACGTTTCCCTGCATATTGCACCGAGTTTCCCCAGTTTTCCTGCATCAAAAATCTCCTCCATGTTTTATTTTTAAATTCTCCTGTAAGGAAGATATATGCAACCGTGGAGGCCAGCCTTTGCATGTGTAAAAAATTTTGGATTTGCATTTCTGTCTGTGTGCTGGGAAGAGAACCTGATCCTTGTGCTCTGCCTGTAAAAACAAAATTCTTCCTTTCATAAGCAAACAGTCGAGTTCTAGGTGACAACAGCCTTAAAACAAGGGAATTGTTGCTAGTTGATATTGGACACACGAGAAATTCCTTCTTGGGTTCAGGGAAAACCAAATTCAGCTATCCTCTATTTTAGATTAACTGTTTGGATGCCTAAGCATTTCCTTGTCTAATTAAAACATAAAAAGAGCACTCTTTGGAGTGAAGTCAGTTTCCAAATCATGAAGTACATTACCTGTGAAGGAAGATTTAGCATCATCTATGGTTATCATTTCAGGTTGTTGTGTGAACTAAGACATGGAATTGATTTACCTCCAACCATGAAACTGACCATTCCCTATTTCCTTCTTCAGTCACTAATTAAATGTGGTACAAATTTAAATGAAGGGATCCTATATTAGTTGGCCCATCATGGACTCATCAAACTATTGGTGGAAGATGCTTTGCACACCTACACTCTTCCCATATCTTGGGAAATATTCAGAAACATGTCCAGGGATGACAATATTAGAATTTTGGCTGAAAACATCACCCCATCGAGTAGTGAGGAGGGAGAGCACACTGAGGAAGGTGAGAAAACCAATGGTGAAGGAACACAGGACATTAAAGCATAGCAAGAACAAAAAGAAAAAGGGGGAATGGGCCATATTGCGGAGCCTAAAACAGAGGAAGAAACAACAGCAAAAAAACCAAGGGAAAAGAGGATGTAGAATAGGAGAGAGAAGGGTTGAAAAGCCCCAAATGAAGGCTATCACAGCCAAAGTAGGCACACAGAAACAAAAGGGAAAGACACATCCTAAAATAGTAGCAACACAGACAGAAACAGTTGACACAAGGATTTCTACAGGAAGCAAGGAAAAATAACAACAAGAGGAGAAATCACCCGAGATATCAGCAAGGGAGGCAGTAGCTATGCTTGCTCATTAAGAACACCTGCAAAACAAAAAGGAAAAGGAAAAAGGAAAACCTCCATGTATTTTAAGGCCAAGAAAAGCACAAGAATTCAAACAAGCAGAATAGGAGGAGCAATGGAAGGTCATGGACAAGAAGGCAGAATTTTACGGCACACATGAGTAGACTACATCAAAATCTTGGGATGATAAGGAGGCCACCAAAGCCAGCAAGAATGAAGAGATAGATTAGTTGCTTAGAGGATGAACAACACCTTCAGTAGGGGGGTGATGATGAGCCCCAGAAATGGGTAATTATATGGGCTCATTTAGCCTCCTAATTCGACTTAATCCACCATTCTCATTAGTTTATTGCATGTTTTTTATTACATTTATGTTAATAGAGTGAATTGGGTTAGTCATCATGCTAAAAAGTCTAATGTGTGCTTTATGCAGATTTTTGGTCAATTTTGAGACAAAAATCAAAGGTTTAATGAGCACCTGACAGCCAAATTTGTGGAAGAACAAGGGAGAGGATTTGTAGGAAGGTGTCCACTTCATTTATGAGCCCTTAACTTGAATTATCCATCAAAAACTTGAAGCACAAGGGGCAGCAAAGCAAATCAAGTAGGACTGCTGTTAACTGCAAGTTTTGGCAGCCGAATTCCTAAAGTTTAGGAGGGCTGTTGGTGTCCTCAATTTGGATAAATAAGAAGGCTTAGGGCCTCAGTTCAGTTAGTCAGTTTTTAGTCAAATTTTAGTTAGATTGTAGTTAGATTTTAGTCAGTAGGTTAACACTTTAGTGCAGCTCTGTATCAACACATTTTCGAGCTTTTTCTTGTAGACAGTTTTTGGGATGTAATTATTATTTTTTGATCAATAAAGATGAATCCAACTTTTCACTAGCTCTAATCTTTCTTAGGAGGCTATATATCTTGGGGTTGGGCCCAACCTAGGTGCCAGTACCTCCTTTGTGTACTTTTATGTGTCTTTGATGCATTCATAAAATAAATTATGTTATTTAGGTTAAGATCTTGCTTTGATACTTAGGTTGTTTTTGATGGTTAAAGTAGCTTTTCATGCTTCAAGTTGATTTAACAGTTTGGTAAAGAAAAAGATCTGCAAAAAGGCCATCAAGAAATCCTTCATCTCATCTCTCCCTCCTTGGGACCATGAGCTGAGACCAAGGCATACTTGTTGCCATAAAAACATTGTTTTTGCCTCTTCATGCAATTGCTAGTGTTTGATTTTTAGTTAGAAAAGTTGATACCAGTTGTACTTGCATGTTTAGATCTGTTCTTACATAGTTTCCATAGTTATCTTGCATGATTTTCTACCAATAAACTTCTTTTCATCACGTTTCTAGTTTTTAGGTCAAAGTAGGTCAAAATAGCTAGATCTTTGGTTTTCCTAGTCTTTGTTGATTAGTTTTGGAAAATAGTGTGCAAAGCACCTGCGATACCTCCCTACCTACCCTTCCTCCATCAATACAACCTGCTCCATCCCCTAACTCATATTCGTGCCCTTCATTTGCTACATTTTCCCACTTTGCCCTAATTTCTACATTCGTATGCATCATTGCTCCCTCCATCCTCGAACAAATCCAATCACCTTAATCACTCCTTAGCCTCATTCACTAGGTCCTCGACCCCTTAACATCCTTATCCAACCTCCATCTCCACTTTCCCACCATTTTTCCTCCATCAACCCTCCAAAATCCTCTTTTGGATCTTCTTGTAGAACCCCTGCAGACTTCGTGTAGAAGCTCATGTGAGCAGTTTTGCGAGATCTGATCATTGTGAAACTCTCTGGAAGGGTGCTAGGGACCCCTTAGGCCCTCTTTTCACCTTCCCAAGCTCCTGTAATCACCTACCCCATTTCCTTTCACCAATCAACCTCTGCACAGTAAGAAAAAGTTAAAGCACATGCATAAGAATTCTACAAGGTTACTCCAAAATACAAAAAGATGTTCCTTTTCAAATTTTGCTTCAGAAGTAGCTTAGTCACATGCACTTTACCTTTCCAAGAGTCAATGGCATCCATTTCTGCATCTTATATCCCTTTTCTTACACCAGTAGGGTTAGTCGGTAAAACTAGGGTTTACTGGGGTTTGAATTTCCTTTCAGCTTTCAACTTCTTTCTGCAAGTAGACTAGACTCTTTTGAGTTAGCTTTCATCCATCACAGTTAAAAGCTTCTTCTAAGAGCTCATAGAAGTTGGCTTAAGCTCCTAGTGGACTTGTGCTAGCTGATCAAGTGACAGTCGCGGCAAGAGCTAGTACTTGTGCATATAGCACCGTCACTTCCAAGTTTGTTATGAACTACCAGGTTGATAAAAGTAAAGAAGGGAGCCCTAGGAGTTGCAGCATTATTGCTGCAATACTGGAGCCCACCATATTGAAACATCTAGAAGAATGTTGTATAAACATTGAAATATCATTATGAGTACCTTCAACAAGATTAAATATTACAAGAAATGAAAGTCCTATCATGACAATAGTATCAGAACATTCGCATAACGCAACAGTTGTCAAGGAGACCAAGTTTCCTCTTCTTCATCTCTAAAAATGAGCTTGGAAAGTTGTCCCATTCTCCTTCTATAGGGTTGTTTTGACATTTTGTTGGCCATAGACTTATGCTCCCTATCTACATGGGTAAATTGAACTTCTTGGAAATAGTATTTGAGCTCCCCAGTATGTTGTCAGTCCCATGTAGCTAGATATTTCTTTTTGATTTTTTTTCGTTCATCCAAGAATATTAGCATTTAAATATTCGTATATGTTAAAGCTTCAGGTCTCTAACTCCAGCTTCCAAGGCTATTAATATGGGTAATATCAGAGCATCTACCCTACCTGAGTTATTTCTTTGGTTTCCCAGTCCATATTCAAACATAATCTAGTGCATCTCAGAAATATGTAACACTCCTACCCATTCATCTCAATCCCAGTGCCTTGCATTCTTCTCAATCCTCAAATCAGTGCCCATTCATCTCAATCCTAGTGCCTAGCAGTATTCTATTAGTTTGTAACTTTGTCGACCAATCCAGATTGTGTTCATCAAAAACATATGCTAGAGTATGAATGTGTTCATATGCAAATGATTGATTAGGACCTGTGAGAGTCTTTGTAATCCTTCTCCACTAACCCAACAAACTGATCCAATTCTCACCTACTGCCTATTACCTATGATTCAGCCACATGCCCACCTATACTTGGGAATTTTGTAGCCATAAAAACATGGTCACCTATACTTGCGAATTCTGTAGCCATAACACTCCAAGATGTGAAGCCTTCTTTCACTGATTTGTTTGGAGATCTGAACTATGCTACTAGCAATAAGGGCTGCAATTAGTTCCTTATCATGACTGTTTTCCACAAGCACATGCTCTTTGAAGTGAGTGCCTCTGTAAAATGATTAGGTCCTTTAGACCATATAACCTTTTAAACCTATACATTAAGTAGTAAATCCCTACCCACTGTTATTGCTATAGTTTTTTTATTCTCTTTAGGCCATCTCTCACCTACCCCAAGGTGGATTTTCTTATGAAAGTGTATGATGAACTTTAGAGAATAAATGAGATGGTGCATTGAGAGTAATAACCATCCAACTGGACAAAATGGAATTTGTTGTGAAATGTAACTAGGTTCAGCCTTCATAATGACATGTAATTATGATCTTTGTAAATGATGAAAAGAAGTAATAAAATTGGTTTTTGCAATTCCTTGCTCCACAGGTTTCATGAGAAAGAGGTTTATTTTAGATGGCTCCTATTGAAAGCCTTAGGATTTGTCAAAGAATCAATGACACGTATAAAGATATGTCACATTCATCCTAGTAAAATAGCCCTCCAAAGAGAAGCACAATCCTTGTCTTCCTATGTCAGCCTCAAGATAAATGAAGGAACTCATGTCGGCTCACATTAAGGAGACACATTGGTTCATAAACTCATGACAGCTTATATATTTAGACATGCCACTACATATAAGTAGTAGACAAGCTTGTCCCTAATGAGGAGTGTGATATCATACAACAACAATTGAGCAGAGTCATCAATATTCAAATATTATAGTTGTGCCCATTAAACTAGAGATTTTGAAGAAGATGACTTCTCTTAGTGGTGGAAAATGTATGGTGGTTTTTCCCTATAATTGTAGTGTTTAGTGGAATGGGGGCTTTCATAGGTTGTCAACACTTGAAATAGTTTACCAGGTACAGAATGTTGTTGCAACTGAAGAGGTTGAGGTGAAGAATTAAACTAAGAACAAGTAGCATTTGTATAATGGGCAACTCCTAAATCTCTCTCAGGTTTTATGTTTTGAAAATTTAAGTTTATATTCAGACAACTAAGTGGTAAGACCATATCCAAGCATATTGAGGCTACCAAAAGATTTAATGGAGGTAAGAATTATGTTGATTCTCAGAGATGTACATCTGGGATGGTAACATGCATTAGAGAGGGATTGAATCCTAGCCATACTCACATTGAGGTCAACTGGGTACCTAGTTGATGTGGTGCAAGAGTCTATGCATAGATTGTTCATGTTAACAACTTGTAAGGGATGTGTAAGTATTGTGTTTTTTTTATTGCTAATGTTGATTCTATTATGGACACATTTAAACTATTTAGCTTTGCCTGTATTATGGACAATATAGGAGATGCAGTCATCTTCTCATGAAAGAGGTGATGGGAGTGGTATAATTGATGAAATATTTGGAAGTCCGCTATTTTCATCAGCCTATACTAACTCTAATGATACCTCTGACATTCAACATACTCCCCCCAGATTGGAGACAAGAATCAAGTCAATGTGCCACCATTTAAGATGAAAATGGGCCACGATCAACTGGGAATGAATAGAAGTAAGGATTATAAGGATGGCAAGGTTGAAGACTTTGAACCATTGCTTGTGGAAGTGTTTCATGTGCTAGTAATGAAGATATGTTGTTTCTCAACTTTTGGAAATGGAATATCCTCAGATAAGGACATCCATTCAAAGGAGTCTTCCCGAATTCTAACTATAAAGAAAGACTGTGGATTAAGTCAGTTGGATTTTTCTAAGGTGGCAAATGATCGATGTACCCATGAGACTATGAATGACAACCAACTCATAGAGAGCAATGTAGTTTGTTCTATTACATATTTGAAGACATAATTCTTAAGACCAAAATATACTGCTACAAAATCTACTATCGCAATTGAGAATGTGCTTGATACATCTTATTTCAATGGGCGTCAAAGAAAAAGGGGTAAGGTTGGATGGAGGATGATCAATAAGAGGAAAATTAGTTTTTTGGACTCAAACAAGCAATGTATTGACTCCAATTTCTAGGTTCAGCAACAAAGACCACATAATAGAGGGGGAAATGCAAGTTCAAGAAGTTAAATGATAGTGCCTCATAGGAAAAGTGCATCGTGGAGTAAAAGTGAGGAAGATTTATTCATACTTGGATTGTATATCTATGGAAAAAATCTTAAAGATGTGAAAAGAATCATGGAAACCAAAGAAATGGGAGATGTATTATCACACTGTTACGAGAAGTTCTTCGGGACAATTGCATATTGTAGATGGACATAATATACAAGGATGAGAAGCAAAAACTATATCCAGCAGCAACACATTTTCTCTGGATGGCACCAACAGGAATTGTTAACACGACTAATTCCTCACATACTTGAGCATTTGAAACATGAGATCCCAGAGGTAATTTTTCTTCTCAAAATATCAATTAGATGTGTAAATGTCAAAATTTCATGTTGTTAACCATGCATCAATGGAGTGTTGATATAAAATTTAATGTCTCATACACCAAATTAGTGCTATAAGGGTGAAAATAAAATTTGTATTTGCGATGGGATGATACGTCTTGTAACTGATAAGTGAAATAAATATCATAATCCAACTTGACCATATTGATATTTTTGTTTCACAATATATAAATAACCTAAATTCCAAATTATCATATTAGCATAAATTTGTGAACAACATTCACAAAAGTGAACTCAATTCTTCAAGTAACAACCATCGGTTTTTGAGATCTAGGATATGAACTCTAAGGATTTTCCTATGGTTGATAGTTAAGTGACTTCCTTGTTTAGGAAAATGTTGCTCCCTTGTATGTTGCCCAGGAAGCTATAAAGGGATGTTTTTGTTTACTCTTGTCAGGATCAGGTTGCTTCCTTGTATGAAAGCCTAGATATTTGTAAAGGGAAGCTCATTGATATCTCCTCAGTTTTATCTCATGGGGATTTCTTGTTCGTGGGAATCTGGTTTTAGATTTTGGGCTGAGTGTTTTATCATTTTATCCCTTGATCATTGTTTGTGGTGATAGTCTATCAACCTTATTTTTTTCCATAATATGTTTGATAATCAATTTTTAACTCAATAGAATTATGAAGCATATTTAAGAAGAAAAAAATTTTGGTTATGAATTTTTTAGTCTTACTCCTGTTAAGATAGTTTGCATGTTCTTATAAGTATAAGGTCTAACATAATTTTCTAATAAACATATAACAAAGGAATTTAATGATGGAAGAGTTAATAAGGAAGAGTTTTCTACAAAGATGAAAACATTAGCATGAAAAAATGTACTTGTTCGAGTTGTGGGAATTAGCAAAGGCAAGGGAGATCTTCCTACACCTATCATAGAGCCAGCTAAGACAAACCAAGTTAGTTCTTCTCATTGTAAAATTACAATGGGTAGGGCATGTTCCACCATTTCAAATGAAGAGATTATTAAGTACCTAACTAGAGATTTTAGGCTTAGCAAAGCTCAAGCAAATGACTTATTTTGGGAGGAAGTGTGGCCTCATCTCTTAGCGAGGCGATGGTATTCTGAGAAACTTGACAAGGATGTCATTGGATTAAGGTAGCCTTTAGTTTTTCTGATCCCTCATGTGCATAAGTTTTTGAGAAGAGATCTAACAAAAGGAATTCATTTTTTTTATTTTTTTAGTGAGATGTTAAGCAGGTCAGCCTCAGATCCAAGACTTCTCAAACTAGACACACATGAAATAACTGGGGTTGAAGTGAAGACAGAATGTCTCTAGGCTTCTGAGAATGCAGATGAAGAAAATGGGCATGTGGATCATCCATGCTTCTATCTTCAACCTAGATTTAACATATATTTACAATAGTTGACACTAGTCTAACATCACAAGGAGTAGGACCATCTAGGATATGCGAAAGAGTGACTTTGCCTCTCGATGATGGCTCAGATAGGTCTAAAAAAGTGTCACAGGAAACATAAGATATAGACAACTTAGAATTATCTCCATCTCAAGGGGATTCATTGAATTGTAATTCTGAAGAGGCAACCCGATTTGTAGTTGATCATGAGAGCTTGGGTGAGAAGAATAAGAATTTTGGATTGTGCAAGGTGAAAGCTCATGATTCATTGAACTATGATTCTGAAGAGTCAACCTGAGTTGTAGTTTATCATGAAAGCTCAACTGAGAGGAATGAAATTTTTGGATCGTGCAAGGTATTAATCCCTGATCAATGGGATTGTCTGCCCTCTCCCTTGAAGTGAAGGAAACTTACTACCCATATCAATGATAACGCTGATATAAAAGTTTCTAGTTTGGTAGAATCTAGTGAGTTGAAATATCAAACAACAATGTTCAATCTTTAGGGTTTAGGGTCTATGCAAGATTCACATACAGGAAGTACGGCCTATATCATATTCCATTACTGGACATGTGAGACTGAGGAAGAATTGTGAATCTGGTACATACAAAACACCCAAGAGAATGATCCAATGTGTCAAGGGAGCCCAATATTTAGATAATTACCCTATATGTGTCCTCCCTGGTACCTAATCTATCACAGGTTTAATTTAACCCATCTACATCCGTAAGTGCAACAAAATAACTATTTTATACTTCCTGACACAAGTGATTTAGAAGCTCAATATTAGTAGATTCAGAAAATCAATAGAGAATTTATAGGTACATTATTTTTGCATATATTGTATTGTAGATTTCTTATTTGTTGAATCATAGTTAACCAATATTATTTATGTCATGGTAGTCTTCATCTCTTAGGTAAGTTAGGTCATCATGCCTGTGAAGATGACTTCTATATGGTTATCCTGCAACATTACTCCTAGATATTGACATACAAAAGGCTTAGTTATACTTAATAGTAAATAGTAAATACTATGTTTAAATCTACAAGCCTTTGAAGAAATTAAAAAAAAAAACTTCTTCCAGGTATCTGTTAAACATGGTCAACTGTATTACCATGTCAACTGCGTGCAGGTGACATGGTGACAGGTATTTTAGCTCCATGCATTTCTACAGGTGACATGATCAACTGCTTGCACATATTTGTTAAACATTGCCTTTGTTAGTTCCTATATGTGGAATACAGTGCCAATGACCTTCTCATCCTATAAAAATATCTACTTTTGCCTCCTATGTATGTTTATCTCCCTTCGATCTATTTGAGCAATGTTACCTTGACTTTGGTAGAAATTATCATTATCAATTTGTGTGATGCATGCCCAAACTTGAACCTGCTCAATGCCATCTTTCCTGACCACTTAATTCAATTTATTAAGGGATTGTGGTCGTGCTTCATCTATCCTTGGGTAGTCTGGATGACACGCCATCTGGTGATAATGTTATCTTGACTTTGAGATGGTATTTATCTAACGTTGTTCAGGTGGCATGAATATTACCTCATTAAATCATTAATTGTCTATGGATCTTATGCAATGGTTTCTCAATTTTGTCCAATTGGGACATATCAACTCTTGACTTAGAGCTGGAGCTGCTGGGACATCTTAATGTCTGACTCAATGCTAGAGCTATTATGTCGAGGACTTGGAGGGCTATTGTTATGGCCTTGGGAGACCTTAAGTGCACCATTTTGGTAAGTAGGCTGTTGCTAAACCATGGAGGCAAAGATAATGAAAGGGCATCTAGATACTCTATTTCTTTGTCCTTTCCCAATTATTTTATAATGGCTCTCCATTAGGATTTTCTAATCTTAAGGATTCTGGGTGATGTGATTAGATGGGCATCTGCAGTGAGCCTTCAGCATGAGAGATAAACCAAATCTGAGACTTCTGTTGTTGCTGCAATGAGGGAATGAATTTTCCATCCTTTCCTTCTTAGTGAAATGGTTGTTGTAAAATGTTATTTTTTCAAGTGAGGTTCAATAAGATCCTAGGGATCCCTCTAGAACTCAAGCTTGGCACTAAAACTTTCCTTGAGGATATACATGCTAATGTTATCATAAGAAGTTTTATATAGTGTGGGCCTTTGCTATCCGAAGCGTTGATTTATAATATTATTGATGTGTGTTGTCTCTTGTACCTCTTTTGTATCCCCCCTACAATATTTTTTCGACCTGGAGCCCTATGGGATGGAGTTTCAAAGGATTGCTCTACCCAATGGCATGTATTGAAAGTAATCTTATTACCTTCATGATATAAATATCTGAGCATTGAAGATAATTACATTTTTGTACTTTAATTATTTGAATGTACTCATTTCTTGTTGATTCCACCTCACCTTTGAATATACTTGTAACCATGTCACCCATAGAAATATGTATCTTCCTTTTCAAGTCCTCTCTATCTGTTTGGTAGTTACTTTCCAATTCTAGGAGTCATTTCCATTAGGTTTGATGAGCGCCAGTATTGCACCAAGGATGCTGCAACTCCTGGGCTACCAACTTTACTTATCAAGCCGGGGTTCGTACAAACTTAGAGGTGACAATGATGTATGCACAAGTAAAAGTGATTGTCCTACCTTTTGTCACTGTTCATCCGATGAGAGATCCCAAGGGTTCCAAGCGAGACTTCTTTAGAGTCAGAAGAAGGTTGATTCTTTGATGGAAGAAGAGCAAATCTACTCTAAGAGAGCTATTCCACTGCAGTAATGAAGAAAACAACATATAATTCTAAATCACACCATATCTTAATTAACCATTTAAACAACTATGCTAAGAAGAATTTCTAAATCAACACTAAACAAATGCTACTATCTAAGTTGCAGAAGTAAAGAGCATCAAACAATACTACTGTGTAAGAAAAAAACTAAATTAAATCTGTTTTCACTTATTTTTTTTTTTTTAGGCAAAATCAAGTATGCAAATTAATTATTCTTGTGGATGTGATATGTGAATTGAAGGTGATGGAGGATGGCGAGAATGTTTATGGAGTGGTTTGATGGTGTGCAAGGGTCCTAGGAGTCTTTGTGTGACTCCATAGAGGTTTCCCACAATTCGGCCTCAAAACAGGCCGTTTCAGAGAAAACTATAGGATGTACTAGAAACGTATAGGATGATCCTGTAGGAATTACAAGAAACCTACAAGATACAACCGAGAGCTAATTGTGAGGTGTTGTAGGTGTTGGGAAGCTTGGGAAAGGTGTATGATGAGTGGAATGGGGTGTTAGAAAGTCTAGTAGCACTCAGGAGTCAATATCTAAGATAAGAGATGGCTAGATTCACTCAACGTAACTAGGGGGATTTCAATGAAAAATGAAAAAAAAAAAAAACTAGTGAGGGTGATGGTGGAACAAGAGATGGCTAAGGTGGATGAAGTGGAAGGTGGATGCTGGTGTTGAAGTCTGGGTCTCCTCCTGAAGTACCTACTTTTCTTAAAACATGTGTGTCTTCCAAGAACTATGCAACAAGATACATTTTCATAAATTAGAAAAGCATGGATCGATTGCCTATATTATGCATGAAGAAAGTTGTTGAAGGGAATGGAAGCATGAGTGAGATCTTATTGTAGAAATGGAGATGGAAAAATATGGCAATGAAATCTTCCTTGCAACATTAACCAAATATTGAATCAAAGACAACAGACTTCAAAGTTGATGCAAGAACTAGAAACTTGTGTTTTTGGGGCTGTTGAAGGGTCCCTTCCTCAAGTCATGATCCCAGAGGGAGGAAGTGAGGCTAAGACACCCACTGACAACATTATGGTGATCCTTTTTCCCCTTGCTAACTTGTTACTTGAAAGAAGGCACAAATGGAAGCAAACTATCACACAACCAATCTAATCTACACTGTTGTAATGGAAATGCATTTACTAAGCAAATGAACAATTAAATTATGAGTATATACTAGCATACATGTACAATAAAGAGGAGCCTTGGCTACTAGAGTTGGGTTGTAACCCAAGAGATTCAACCCTCTAAGTTAACTGGGCATTGGCTCAAAGGAAACCTCATTCTTATTACCAAAACAATGGATTACATCAAAAACAATCACAAATCTTGCAGCTCGAAAATAGAGTAGAGTTTTACAATAAAAAATTTGATTCCTACTGAGGTCCTAGGCCTCTCTACTGATACATCTGAAGTATCCAATGAATTCCTTAAAATTAGGGAGACTCGGCTCCTAAACTCAAGATAAACTGATGCTTTGTCTTTCACTTGCGTTGCCTTCTAGTCCTCTTGATTTGGTTGTTTGCACTCAAAGCTGATGGAGGAATATTCGAATGGAGGGGTAGTAAATGAGGAGGATTTACCTCCTATAATCCCTCTCCCTTGTCCCATTCAATTTTTTACCATGGTCTTTACCAAAATTCCTTATTTTTTTTCTTTAATCCGGCATTAAATGCACATTAGACCACAAAGCAAAATATCCAACTCTAACTCATCTCATAAACAAAATATAATAAAAAGTATGCAATAAGCTATGATAATAGTTGGTTTGACTAAGCTAGGAGGTGAATTAAGGCCCATATAATTACCCAATGATGAGGCTCATCATCACCCCCTACTAAACGTGTTGCTCATCCTCTAAGCAACTTAGTCAATATCCATATCCTTCATGTCTCAAGTAACCTCTCTGGCGTCCCATGCCTTTGTTGTGGTCTCTTCTTCTTGTTCATAGAAGCCTTCTTTCTTTTCTACTTCTTCCCACTACCTCTTTTCTTCTTCTTCTTCGTCTTCTTCTTCTTCTTTTCTCCCTTCTAGCATCCCTGAGAGTAGTGGTGGATTGAGTTTTAGGCCTATCCAATTGACCTTCAACCTTTGCATAGATTGCTTATACATAGGTTTCCTGTTGAGTGCCTCTCTCAACCTTTGAGGGGAGTGATATTCTCTTATATTCAAGTTGTGTGGTAGTGTGTTCCATCTCCTTAGGAAAACATGTATACTATCATCTCCTAGCAGCCTAAAAATGTCCTAAAAATGTGAAATTTCTTGCTCTTGGGCATAAAGATATCAAGGTGCCAGCTGAGGATCATTTACAATCAAATTATGGGTATTGATTGTCTAGTCAATTTAATGTCTTAAATTTCTCTACATAAATTATTAATTCAGGTATCGTAAACTGATGAAGTGTGGTGCACCATATGTGCTTAGTTAACTTTTTTTCTCACTTCGTTGTTTTATAGTTTTTATCTTGTTTTGGGGTTTTGTTCTTGTTGATCTCATAAAGTGTCTAATGCAAATGGAAATCCTATTCTAAAGTCTTAAGAATACTTTTAAAGGTCAAGTATGGATAGAGATTTCAAGACAAGGTTTATGTCCCTTATGGTAACTTCCAAAACTTAGCACTTCAAAAGATCTCAAAACATGCTATTGATCAAATCAGTACTTGAACAAAAGTGTAAATATGCATCTACTTAAATCAAACAAAAGATGAAATACTGAGCATGAAATCATTGTCTCTACTACCCATCTAATTACAGAAATAAAATCTAAACTATTGCACTCAAACAAACCAAAAATTGCAGACTAACGAAAGCGAGATCAATTTACTTCACTTATAATCTGATAGCTCACCAAGTAGCTTTTCGGGGTTAAGCAATGGCTCCGGAGATAACGTCAAATAACATGAAGAATTGATATCTAAATGAAAGAAAAATAAAATTACTTCACTTATAATCTGATAGCTCGCTAAGTAGCTTTTCGAGGTTAAGCCATGGCTCCGGAGATAACATCAAATAACATGAAGAACTTGATATCTAAATTACCTACTTGCAAATGAAAGTAAAATCAAGTCACTTCACTTATAGTTCAATAGCTCGCCAAGTAGCTTTCCGGGGTTAAGCCATGGCTCTGGAGATAACATAAATAACATGAAGAACCTAATATCTAATTGCAAAAATGAATGTAAAATCAAATCACTTCACTCATAATCCGATAGCTCGCCAAGTAGCTTTCGAGGTTAATCCATGGCTCTAGAGATAACGTCAAATGTCATGAAGGACCTGATATCTAATTGCAAAAATGAAAGTAAAATCAAATTACTTCACTTATAATCCGATAGCTTGCCATGTAGCTTTTAGGGTTAAGCCAGGGGTCTGGAGATAACGTAAAATCTCATGAAGAATTTGATATCTAAACTAACTAACAACAGCAAATAAATAAAACTGAAATCAAAGTGTAATTGAAATTCAAAAGCTTAAAAAAAGAGTTCAGCAAAGAGGAAAATCTCATGTCACTATTTGATGCAAAAACATGTAAAGAAAAACTAATCTACAATCAACTGGTTGAACATACTTGCATGAATTAAAATTGCATGAATGGAAAATCTAAACTATCAAACTTAAAAGCAATAAAATGACATACATGAATGAAATCAAAGAAAAATTACAAAATAAAATCTACTCTACCTTACATTCTAATGTGCTCCATAAAATCTACTTCACATCTCCTTCCATGTTGAGAACATCAAAGCTTTATTCAAAGTCTTCAAAATTACAAAGTACAACAAAGCTCTCCAATGCTTTCAAAAGCCATCAAGGAAGAACTATAAACTCCAAGCAAAGTTAAGGCTAATAAGCTAAAAACCAACAAATGAAGGAGAGAGATCTCCTATTTATACAAAGGATGAGAAGCCATCTCATTAATGAGAGTCCATGAATCTCTCCCTCTACCTCTAGAGTCCTAATCAAAATAGGAACTGATAAGACACATTTCTTCTTAGAGTTTCAATATAATTAGGATATGTGACACATATCCTCATGATCCCATGATTCTCTCTACTCAAATTCGAATTTGGCCTTAGGGTGCCACATAAAGGTCTTCTAGAAGCCTCCTTTTGACCTACACATGTCAACAATCTCAACCCACTTGTTAGGTATAAGCATATGCGCATTATTTTCTAATTTTTAACCACAAATTCACTTAAAAAGGCTAATAATTAATAAAGTTTGGAAAAACATAAATGTGGCCCAATGATAATGAAAGTGGGATGAATGTAGTGACATAGTAGTGAAATGGAGGTGATATAATGGACATAATAGTGAAAGTGTAATGGAAATGAATGACATTTTCAAGACCCAACACTGATGAGGGCCAGGGATTTGATTGTTCAGCTCTTATCAAAAGAGGTTCAGTTTGCTCTTTGGCCAATATTCTTTTCATCTCTGCATCTCTTGACTCCTCATGGTTCATCCATGAAGCCAAATCCATTAATTGTAGATATCCTAGCTTGGCATTAGGGTCCCAAACATTCATGTCTGTGAGGGCCATGTTGTGCAAATAAAACTCATCCATTTTGGCCCTATCCTCTAGTGTACTTTGATCACAAAGATCAATAAACTGCCTGTAGTCCTAAAAATGGCATGGTTCCCCTCTGTGCTAGTGTCTTAATCTAAAACTGCAACCATTTTTCTTTGAGGTAAATATCATAGGATTTAGCTAGCATCCCACACTAGATTGCCTCCAAGGAGAGGCTAGCCATACATGCTAGTTTGTTCTCTCTTTCCTGCAGTTGTCCCCTCAGCGATGTATTTTCTCTCTCAAGTTGACTTCTCATTATAGCTTCTCTATCCCTTAAGCCACTTAGCTCTTTGCCCATTTCTTTGAGTTTCTCTTCCATGTGCCCAATGTCTTCCACCCCCTTTGATTTGGTGATCCGCATCCATTAGTGGGTTCTAGCCCTCTCCTTCTCAAGCTCGAAGAACAGTGGGATGGCAAACTTTTGAGGTAGTACCCTACCTCCTTCAATACACTGGTAATAGGAGTCCAGGTTAGGTTGGGGCCAAGGTTCCTTTGTCTCTAGGTCTTCCTCTTTAGCTTCTTGCTTCTCCCCTACCTTGATTTCCAATTTTTTTGCCTCTTGTAGTTTTAGCAGAGTATCCTGTAGGACTATTTTTGCTTCTTGTAGGTTTTGTTGTAGATCCTGTAGGATTGCCTTAGCTTTTAAGGAAGTTGATCTAGTAGTAGGCCTCCTTACATAGGTGATTGCTAACTTAAGGGAACGCATTTTGTCTTTTTGTGTATGGGAATCTTCAATCTCAATAGGAATTTTTGTTGATGATTGTGGCTTACCCCGTTTTATTCTTGTGCTCTTTCTTGTTCTGAAATATAGTGGGGTTTGCCTCCTCCTTCTTCCTTTTTGCTTGAATGGGAAGCTAAGAGTAGTGAGGGAAACTGTTGCCTCTCTCTTAGTTGCCTCTGGAGACACCCTAGGTGACTCCTCCTTATGTTCTTTCCCCTCTATTTTATTGTCTTCTTCTTCTTTATTTTTCTTTTTTTCTTCATCTTGTGGATCTTCATCATCTCTATCAGTTTCCTCCTTAATTTCCTCCTCTGTTTCTTCATCATCCTCCTTCTCTTCACCCTCTTCTTCTTTAGCTTCATCATATTCCTTTGTGTCAACTTCTTCTTCATCCATCTCATCCTTATCTTTCTCAATATATTCCTCTTCCTATTTTGCCTCCTCTTCACTGACAGTAGGACTAACATCATAAGTTAGGGCTTTAATGTCATCCTTTGCTGGCAAGTCTCTAAATACTGACCATGTTATATGGATTTTGAGGTTTTGTAGGGCATATTCAATGAGGATCCTAATCAGCCATGGTGAGACAATTGTTGGGAATTCCTTTCCTTCACTTTGTTGCTGGAGTCTATGAGTGATTGCAGCAAGAAATAAGGTATGCTGAGTCTTTGGTGAGGTGGTGTTTCTATCCCAAATCTTAATTCCTCAAGGATCCTGAAATGATATCCATAAACAAAACTATATCTACCCTCACATGAGATGTATTTTATGATTTGGTAGCCTACCTCACTCCATGGGTATGGCAGACTGTCCCTCCTTACTCCATTTTTATCCTCAGTGGGTTCTTCACCTTCTAAAAAGAATTTCCTTTTTCCACTTGGTTATCTCCTTTGTCTTCTTTTCTCCATGGAATTCCTAGGGGAAGTGTGGTGACCGTGCTGATGAGCTCTGGGGTGAGATCTATTGTGAGGCCCCTTACTACAATAGTGGCATGGATTCTGCTATGTGGAGTGAGGGAGTGAGCAAATTCTTAAGCCACCTCATCATCATACCCTGTGAATTTTTCGAAAAACCCCATCTAGTTTTGTCTTCTAAAGATTTCAAGCACCTAGGGGTGTTGTTGGGTTCTCACAGTGTTTTTAGGCTCTCTCCTATTAAACCCTCCTGTCATCTTGCTTATGAAGCTTGAGGAGAAAATGAGAGGGTTGACACAATTTTTCAAATGCAGGAGCAAAACATAATTGACTGTGTATGTAATTTACTTTTCACAGTTGCTAAATTCACTAGATTTTAGAGTATCCCTGGTGTATTTGCTTGCAAAGGGGGATGAAAATTTAGAGCCTACCTCTTTAGAATGGTTGCAGTGGCCAATTCTCGTGATATCCCCTCTTGAGCTTTTCTTTGCCTATCTTGTAGACTGTCTCTATGTATCCTATAGATAGTCTCTGTGTATCCTATAGGAATTCCTGTACATGCTCCTATAGGAATTCTTGTGCAGAACGATGGATCTTTGCTTCCGGTGGGTGGCTTGGGTTATGAAAGCGACTTGAGTCAGGGAGTTTCAAGGAGGTGAAGTTCATGAATGCATGGGAACGATGTTTTATTTCCCTTTATGGTGATTCGCGGTTAGGTGGTCTACTAGTAGCAAAGGTACGTTTCCATTTTTTGACCGTTGGTCCCCACTCCTCGTAATCAGCTCCCACCTCGTAGATCCATATTTTATCCACTTTTTGTCCTACTCTTTCTTCGTCTTTCAATTGACTATAGCCATGTGTGAGAGGACACCCAGTTCTGCATGTGTTGACTAAACGAAGGTGGCCGAGTTAACTGGCCACCTTTTCACTTATAAACCTACTATCTCGTAACCCTAACAACTTTTGACTACATGATGTATATGAGTGAGTGAGCAGGATACTTACCTGTGGTTTCGATGCTATGATGTAGTTGTTGAAGACCAGAGGTGTTGCTTTGTATATTTACTACATGCCATTCCTCTTCCTCCTCTTGTTGTCTGCTCATGGTTTCTTTGCTTTTGCAGGTATCTGTGGCTGAAGATCTAATGTTTCTACTTTTGTGGAGCTCCTGGATCATTCTAGTGAACACCTATTGCTGGTGTGATTGAAATTCTGTGGGATAGGTTGCTACAGGATGTCCTGTAGTTGCTTCTCCCTCATAATTCTTTAATCATGTTGTTGGATGGGGCTGTGAGGATGGTGTAATGAATGGAAAGGAGTAGAAGTGTGTAGAGCAAAGGATACCCAAGTAATGCTCTTACTCCTCTCCGTTTTCCCCTTTTTTCTAAGTCTGACTTTTGAAATTGATTTTTTTTGTTTTGAATGGTGAGTGCAGGGATGATGATGGTGGACAAGGTGAGGTGCTAGATCATGCATAGGCTGAATTTTAGGGACATGCCAAACCTATCATGTGCCTTCGGATTGCTTCCTGTAGATTTTCTAGGTCACTGTAATTCCTACAGGATCATCTTGTAGGTTTTCAGGGGATCCCGTAGAAAACACAGCCTTCACACAAATCGAAGCAATGGAGTGGAAAAATGATAGAAATGATGGAGGGATGCATGGTAAGGCGTCGAGGAGATGAATATGTGAGAGGAAGGGTTCCCTTTGGATCCTCTTTTTCTCCTTGACTATCTTTCTCGCCCACCTGCAAATGACAATTATATATTTTTTTCTCTCCTTTTTTTTTTTTTTTTTGAAAAATAACTAGGTCGCCTCAGAGAAGTTTTGACCCTAGTTGTTTTCCAATGGCACCTCAAGGAAGGTTTTCACCCAGAGATCTTCTTATTTTTTTTTCTATTTTTTCCTTTTTTTCTCTTCATCATTGGGCCGCCTCACGAGGTTTTCAACCCATAGATGGGACTTCGGCATGTCATGGAGGTTTTCACCAGAGTCCTTACTATTTTTTCTTTTTTTTCTTTTTCAGTGACTTGATGAGGGAGGAGCTATAGCTTTCTCCACCATCGTCACTGTTTTATTGATATTATCAATGAACTCTTGTTTTGATAAATGTCTCTTGTACATTTTCAATTGGTGCCCATTGACAAGCAAAGGAATGGATTCTTCATCTATAGTTCTGATTTACGCTGAACCATTATCATGGCATCTTTCCACAACACAAGATCTAAGCCATCTTGTCCTTAACTTGCCCTTGAAGTCTTTATACCTAGAATCATATAACAATGCCCAATCGCCCTCCTGAAATTTCTTCTCCTTGATATGTTTATCATGCCAAATATTCCTCTGAAGTTGAACTATATTTGTATGTAGGAGGGCCTGCATTTTGAATTCATCCAAGCCATTCAATTGGAACAATCTCTCTTTATGTGGATTGCTGAGATCCAATCTAGTTGGGCTGCCATCCTTAATGTGTTATATTCAAACTCAATGGACAATAAGCATTTTCCCCATAGACCAGCTCATAGGGTGTGAATCGAGTGGTGGTCTTCCATGTGGTATTATAGGCCTAGGTGGGCTCAACTAGTCTTTATGCCCAAACCTTCCTACTGCTGCTCACTACCTTGGTTAAGATGCCCTCTAGTGCCCTGTTGGTCACCTCCACTTGCCCATTAGCTTGTGGATGATATGGATTGGAGGTCCTATGCTTGATCTTGTGATGGCTGAGGAGTTCTTCAATCATGTTGGAGGTAAACTGGCTACCTTGGTCTGTGACTAGCTCTCTAGGGCACCCAAATTTGTAGAATACATTCTCCCTTAGGAACTCAGCCACATTTTCTTCTGTTGCTGCCTTAATTTCCTTAGTTTCTATCCACTTAGTCAAATAATTAGTGCACATAATAATGTAATGTTTTTTCTTTGAAGGAGGGTTGATAGGCCCAATGAAGACCATGGCCCACTTGTCAAATGGCTCAAAAGTCACTTGAGGCTGTAGGGGCATTTCATCTCTTGCAGTAGGCCTTCCCATCCTCTAGCACCGATCACATTGACTAGTGTAGTTTTTCACATCCTGATGAAGAGTGGGCCAATAATAGCCTACTTGTAACACTTTGAATATTGTCCTCTTTGCTGCAAAGTGTCCTCCACAAGGCCCATCATGATAGGTAAGAAGGATGTCAAAGACTTCCTCTTCCCTGATACACCTTGTCAAGATTTGATTTGGGCCAAGTTTGAAAATATTTCCCCCAATCCAAGTGAAGAGGGTGCTTTTCCTGACTATCTTGCTCTTTTCTTTAGAGGGTAAGTTTGGTGGGAACTGTGCTGATACCAAATAGTTTGCTATATCACCAAACCATGGAGAGAGAACTGAAATAGCAAACCAATGCTTGTTTGGTAATTAGTCATCCACCATTCCTTCCTCACCTATAGGCACATTTACCCTAGATAAAAAGTATGCAACAACAATTTCCTTACCACACTTATCAACAATGGTTAGATCAATCTATTATAATAAAAGCAACCATCTTATAATTCGAGCATTCATGTCTGGTTTGTTCATTAAATATTTGATTGAAACATGGTTAGTATGCACAAATGTTTGATAGCCTGTAATGTAATGCCTAAATTTGTTTAGTGAATGCACAACAGCTAGGAGTTCCTTTCAAGTCACTGTATAATTTATCTCAGCCTTTGACATGTTCTTACTGATAAAATAGATGGCATAAGGCAGTTTTTCCTCTACCTGACCTAGGGCTACTCCTATGGCTTTACTTGTGGCATCAGCATGAATATGAAAGGGGAGGGCCCAATTTGGGCCTCAGAGTATTGGTGCAGTGGTTAACTTACCCTTTATAATGTCTAAGTCATCATGACAACTTTTTGACCATATAAACTTAGAATCTTTGGCCAAGAACCCAAATAAAGGAGAGGCCAATTTGTTGAAGTCCTTTATGAACCTTTGGTAGTATCCATCTATAGTTAAGAAACTCCTGACATCTCTCTCCTTTTGAGGAGGTGGGACCTTTTGGATGATGTCTATTTTGTTCGGGTCCACCTGCAGTCCTTGCTGAGATAATGAATGACCTAGCATGGTCCCTTCAGTCCTTAAGAATTCACATTTTTTTAGGACTGAGAGACAGGCTCATTTCAATGCATTTGTGCAGTACTTTTCCTAGGTTAGTCAGGGCTTCTTGAAAATCACAACCATAAGGTGTAAAATCATCCATATAAATTTCCACCACATCATGGACTAATTCAGCGAAAATACTCAAGATTGCTCTCTGGAAAGTGGCAGGAACATTGCATAGGCCAAAAGGAAGGATCCTATAGGAAAAATTACCCCAAGGACAGGTGAATATGGTCTTATCCTGGTCTTTTAGGCAGATTTGGATTTGGTTGTACCCACTAAATCCATCTAGGAAAGAAAAAAACTTTTTCCCTGCAAGGCCTTCTAACACTTGGTCAATGAAGGGTAGAGGAAAATGATCCTTCTTTGTGGCTTTTTTCAACTCCCTGTAATCGAAAAAAATCCTCCACTTACCATTTTTCTTGGGAACTAACACTAAAGGGGAGACCCACTCACTCTTGGAGATAGGGTAAATAATTCCTGCATCTAGCAGTTTTTGCAGTTCTTCTTTGACTATATCTTTAAGAGCTGGATTCATCCTCCTTTGTGGTTGACGGACCGGCTTGCAACCTTCTTTGATGTATATGTGGTGAATACACATTGAGGAGTGTACTCTCTTCATTTCCTTGTAACTCCAAGTGAAGGCTTTTAGGTTTTCCTTTAACATGTTGCATAGCTTCTCCTCTTCGAGAGAAAAAAGACATGGATTAATTTTCAAGGTTTTATTTGGGCCAAATTCTATGGTTTTGACACAGAGTGGGTTGGAATTGGCCAAGCATAAGTCAGTTGGATGATTTTTCTTGGTTTCCCTTACTTCTTCTTCTAATGGTAATGAACCAGGAGTTGGACTTTGGAGCAGGTGTTCAATCATGTGATCCTCATCTTGTTTTTCTCCTCCCTTGGTTGCTTCAAAAGAATAAAGTTGGGTGGAATAAACCTCATCTTCTTCCTCCTCCTCCAACTATAAAGGTAAATCATGCTCTAGAGATGGTTGAGCAGGAAGGTATATGACTAAATACTTGGACATATGCCCATTCTTGATGGGCATATTCCCAACTCTACAACTAATGTAAGCATTGGTTGTGGCAAACCATGGATTCCTAATGATGAGAGGATAAACAGTAAGTGGTGGGCCCCAGTATTGCAGCAATAATGCTGCAACTCCTGGGACTCCCTTCTTTACTTTTATCAACCCGGTAGTTCGTAGCAAACTTGGAAGTGACGGTGCTGTAAGTACAAGTACTAGCTCTTGTCGCGGCTATCACTTGATCAGCTGGCACAAGTCCAATAGGAGCTTAAGCCAACTTCTATGAGCTCTTAGAAGAATCTTTTTAACTGATGGATGAAAGCTAACTCAAAGGAGGCTAATCTACTTGCAGAAAAAAACTGAAAGCGGAAAGGAAATGCAAACCCTAGCAAACCCTAGTTTTACCAACTAACCCCACTGGTGCAAGAAAAATGATGAAAGCTATAGAAAGGAATGCCATTGACTCTTAAAAAGGTAAAATGCATGTGACTAAGCTAATTCTGAAGTGAAATATGAAAAGAAACATCTTTTTGTATTTTTCAGTAAGTTGGCAGAATTATTGTGCATGTGCTTTAACTGTTTTTTACTGTGCATAGGTGGATTGGTGAAAGGAAATGCTTGCGAGAGGTTGGAAAGGTTAGAAGAGGGCCTAAGGGGTCCCTAGCACCCTTCCTAAGAGTTTCACAGTGATCAGATCTCAAGAAATCACTTTGGTGAGCTTCTAGAGGAAGTCTGCAGGGTTTCTACAAGATGTTCTAGAATTTCTACACAATGTTCTGTAATTTTCTACAAGATGTTCCGAAAAAAGGATTTTGGAGGGTTGATGGTGGAAAAATGGTGGGAAAGTGGAAATGGAGGTTGGATAAGGATGTCAAGGGGTCTAAGACCTGGTGAATGAGGCTAAGGAGCGATTGGATTTGTTCGAGCATGGAGGGAGCAATGGTGCACAAGAATGTAGAAATTAGGGCGAAGTGGGAAAATGAGGCAAATGAAGGGAAAGAAATTGAGTGAGGGGATGGAGAAGGTTGCATTTATGAGGAAGGGTAGGCAAGGATGGATTACAGGTGATCTACACACAATCTCTCAAAACGAGTCAAAGAAAGACTAAAAAAAGTTAAGAGATCTAGCTATTTTGACCTACTTTGACCTACAAACCAGAAATATGATGAAAAGAGGCTTATTGGCAGAAAATCATGCAAGATAACTATGGAAACTCAGCAAGAAAAGATTCTAAACATGCTAGTACAACTGGTATCAACTTTCCTAACTAAAAATATAACACTAGCGATTGCATGAAGAGGCAAAAATAGTGTTTTTGGTGGTAACAAGGACACCTTGGTCCCAACTCATGGTACCACTGAGGGAGAGGTAAGATCAGAGGTGCTTGATAGCCTTTTTCTGAAGATATTCACTGTTATTAACCTATCAAATCAATCTGAACATGAAAATCCTTTTTAATCATCAAAAGCAACCTAAATAACAAAACAAGATTTAAATCTAAATAGCAGATTTTATTTTAAGAATGTAGCAAAACACATAAAAGTAAACAAAGGAGGTATTGGGCACTTGAGATGGGCCCAACCCCAAGAGCTACAGCCTCTTAAAAGAGATTAGAGCTGGTGCAAAGTTGGATTCATCTTTATTGATCAAAAGAATAGTTACATTCCAAAAACTGTCCACAAGGAAAACTTGAAAATGTGCTGAAATGCGAAGCTAACTTACTGCCTAAAAAATGACTAAAATCGAACTACAAACTAGCTAACTTCTGCCAAAAAAATGACTAACTGAAATGAGGCCCTAAGCCTTCTTATTTATACAAATTGAGGACCCCAACAGCCCTCCTAAACTTTAGGAACTCGGCTGCCAAAACTTGTAGTTAACAACAACTTTACTAGCCCTTGCTCGGCTACCTTTGTGGTAATTGATTTGGTGGCCCTTGAACTCCAAGATGATGGTGGAGAATTTGAGGTAAGGGCCCATAAATGAAGGGAACACCTTCCTACAAATCCTCTCCACGAATTTGGCTGCCAAGTACTAATTTAAACCTTTGATTTTGTCTCCAAATTGACCAAAAAGACTACATAAAACACACATTAGACTTGTTGGCATAATGACTAACCCAATTCACTCTATTAGCATAAATATAATAAAAAGCATGCAATAAACTAATGAGAATGGTGGATTAAATCGAATTAGGAGGCTGAATGAGCCCATATAATTATCCATTTTTGGGGCTCATCATCACCCCCCTACTGAAAGTGTTGCTCATCCTCTGAGCAACTAATCTATCTCTTCATCTTTGATGGCCCTGGTGGCCTCTCTGTCATGCCAAGCTTCTGAAGTGATGTCCTCTTCTCAGTCATGAAACCATGCTTTTGTCCCTACTTCTTCCCACTGTCCGTGCTCCTTTTCTTGTAGCGGTTTTGTTAGTGCCTCAACCTCATCCTGCAGCTTGTCCTCTCTTTGTTGTTCATCAGGTGTTTCCTTGTATTTCCTTTTTCCTGTGATTTTTTGGCTGCTTTTTCCTCCAATTTCTCGAACTCTCTTAGCTTAGCCTGAGTTTCCTGTAGAGAATTCTCAGCTTCCTATAGAACTGTCTTAGCTTCCTGTAGAGCTGTCTTTGAGTCCATCATCTGAATTCTCTCTCTCCAAGTGAAGGTTTTTGGCTTCTCATTCATAGGTGATGGATATATTTGAAGGAGACTCCTCCTTTTGTTTAGTTGTTGTGTCCTTAATGACAATTGGTGCTTCTGACTGTGGCTGAGGTCTGTCAGTTTTTATCTGCGTGCTCCTTCTTGCCTTAAAATACTTGGAAGGCTCCCTTTTCCGCTTCCCTTTTTGCTCTGGGGTTGTGCTTAAGGCAGCCAGCACCGCTGCTGCCTCCCTAGCTAGAATCTCGGGAGATTTCTCCTTTTGTTGCTCTGTTTCCATGCTTCCTGTAGAAACTACTTTTGGACTTCCTGTAGAAGCTGTTTCCAGACTTCCTGTAGAAACTGTTTTCAGACTTCCTGTAGAAACTGTTTTAGCCTGTTTGGCTGGGTGTGTCTTCCCTTCTTAATTCCTGTTTGGTTGTCTTGGTTGTGTCCTCCTTTGTTTGGACTTTTTCAGTCCTCTCTTCTCTCTTCTGCAGTCGTTTCTCCCTGGGTGTTTGCGTTGTTCCTCCCACAGTTTTAGGCTCAGCAATTTATCCCATTTCTCCTTTTCCTCTCTGCTCTTACTGTGCCTGAGTGTCTTGCGTTTCTTCATCATTGGTTTTCTCACCTTTTTCAATGTGTTCTTTCTTCCTCATTGCTGGATGGGGTGATATTTTTGGCCAAAACTCTGATATTGTCATCCCGAGACATGTTTCGGAAGATTTCCCATGATATGGGGACAATGTAGGTGTGCAGGGCACCTTCTACTAATAATTTGATGATCACATGATGGGCCAACTAGTCTGGAATCCCTTCATTCATTTTTGTGGCACATTCACTTAATGACTGCAGAAGAAAATAGGGAATGCTTAACTTTTTTCTGGAGGTGAATCAATTCCTTGTCTAAGTTCACAGAGAAACCTGAAATGATAACCATGGATAATGCTGAATTATGAATCCCCTTGGCATGGTGAGAGTGCTCCCTTTTTCTTATTCTTTGGTCAGAAAAGGAAATGTTGTTTATGGTTTCCCCCCAAACTCAAGGAAGAACTCCTCGGCTGTTTGATATCAATGAACAACAATTCCCTGGTTTTAAGACTTTTACTGCCCAAATACTCGGTTGTCTGTGTATAAAAGGAAGAATTAGGTTTCTATAGACAAGGCACAGAGCTCAATTTTCATCCCCATCACACATACAACCATGTAAATTTGAATTCTTCATGCACAGGTTAGCCCTCACAGTGCTTCACTTTTCTACAGGAGAAACTGTTTTACCGGGAACCGTGGAGGATGACACAAAACCGACTGAGAAATTCTGTGCTACACACAGGCAGCTGCTATTTTTGACTCACAGGCAGACTTGTCTCATACTCTCTTATTCAAAACAGTTTAATTCACCACCTTTCGATAGTATCATGCATGGAAGAGTGTTTTTTCGAGCCTACCTCTTTCAGAACTCCAAACTCGATGAAGAAAATTCCAGGCTTCTCTGCTTCGGAAGGATATGTCGTACTTCCTGTAGAAGACACCCCCCCCCGCCCCCACCCCTGGTTCCTGTAGAATGCCACTACGCCTCTGAGTGAGCCCGATATGCAACATAATCTTGCAGACAGGTAGAAAAACCGGTGGAGGATGACTAGTTAATCATTTTGTGGAAGCGGAGGATGCATACTTCAGTTGAGGATGTTGCAAGTGCCAATGAACAGCAGGTGGTGTTTCATTCAAGCATTTTTAATTGCGGCATGATTCGTGGTGAGGGAGTGAAGTGGCCAGGGGTACGTGGCCACATGCAGACTGCAGTGCTATTTATGAACTACATGTTCTCTTCTTGATCAGTTGCATTGGAGTTCAAATGGCCAACACTCCCTGTTTTTTTTAATTTTCACGTGAGTCGACTATCCACGTATACTGCATGATTTCCGGCTGAGTGGTAGAGAAGGCACTATCGGGTTAACTTTTCTATCTTCCTAGCTTAATCCGACCATTTCATTTGTTTAAGCACTTTCGAATCATATTGATGCAAATAGAAGAACTGGTTTAGACACATACTTGTAAGTCGACGTGCCGCTGCGTCCTTTTTGTTGTTGCATGCTCACATTTCGTTGCTGCATGCCTAGATCCTTTATGCTATAAGCTTTTTGTTGTCTGATGTGTGGTTATTTTCGTTGTTCAGGTATCCTCTAGTCGAATCTATGCTGCAGGAGCCTCCTTCAACGTTCAAATTTCACCCTTATGTTGTTGACACTAAATTTTCACAGGACCGAAACTTGTTTTCTCCATTGCTCCCGAACGATAGACCAGATCGATCTGAAACTTTCTGAGCATGTTTCTATCATCATTATGCACCTCCAAGAGAGAAATGGTGGTCAATGGATGCACGGATTTTGAGAAAAATAGAAAATGGTTGAAGATTACAGAGGCCAATTTCTCAGAAACTGTGCATCGGAATCGGCTAACACTGCTTGGGCAGGTTACTATCACCCATATGCATCTCCCCATGAAACAGGTTTTGAAACGGATGCAAAGATATGGAGAAAGTGCAAAAATGGCTGAAGGTGATGGAGGTTGATTTCATGGAAATCGTGCACCAAAATTGGTTGACACTGCTCAGGCATGTTGCCATCATCCCTGTACAACTCCCCATAAAACAGTTTTATAAATGGATACACATTTTTCACGTGTGGGAAAAAACAAATTTATGCACTATGTATTTTTGCTTCCAAGCATTCTGCAGTTTTTTGCATGGTAAGAAAAATGGGCTTGGGCTGTGATGTAGGCATGGCAATGATGGAGGAGGAGTTTGAAGAATGTAGGAGGACTTATGAACCCTTTAGGAGGCTATCATGTTCACCAAAATACCTTTTTGAAATCCATTTCCAGCCTTCTATAATTTCTATAGGAACTTCTTGTAGAAAACACAATTTTTGGGAAAGAAGCACAATGAGGTGGAAAAAATGATGGAGAAGCGTGACGGATGGAAACATGGATACTTGCAGGCCTAACCAATAGATTCCAACCTTTGGATTTCCTCCCAAGATCGATTTTGGCCTATATAAAAGTTCTACAGGATGTTTCCTATAGAAATACAGAACTTCCTGTAGAAAGCCCAGAACTTCTTGTAGAAAGCCCATAACTTCCTGTAGAAGGTGGAATCTCGATCTGAATGTGATCAAATCCTAGGAAAGGAAAGTGGCCATGGAGGGAGTGTCTGTAGGGATGTCCTTTAGCCTAGTACAGACCCCTATCCTCATTCTGCGCGACCCTCCTTACCTGCAATGTATTCCCTACAACCTGCAATTATTTTACAAAGATTAGGCCTATTTCTCTTTTTTCTTTTTTTCTTTTTTTCTCTTTTTTTTTTTTGAAAACAACTAGGGCACCTCATGGAGGTTTTCACCCTAATTGGCTGCCTTGGGCACCTCCAAGAAAGGTTTTCACCTAGGGATCTTACTCTCTTTTCTCTTTTTTCTTTTTTCTTCTTTTTTCCAGCCCATTGACCACCTCATGGAGGGTTTCAATCAATGAGTCAATGAGGGTTTCTTTTTTTTTACCCTACCCTACTTGAAAAACAAAATCATTTTCAAGTATAAGAATACTTCTATTGGAGCCATGTGCACATTGAGATTAGAGACAAAATGATGTGGAGGCTTGAAATGCATGCTTTGACAACTATCTAGATTTCAAAGACCAAATGATTTGACTTTGAAGGGATCAAACATAGCTGAAGAAGAGAGTACTGCTGCAACTTAGTGACTGTCTGAAACCATATCTCAATATAGCTTTGATATCCTTGGTCCTTTTGCTGATCTGGATCATTCTCCATATCTTCTTCTATCATGACCCTCACATCTTCCTCTTTTTTCTAAGTTTTCTCTTGAATACATAGAGGATTTGATGGTAACCATGAGGGAGTTCTCTCGATATCTGATTCTGATGTATTCTCTTCATCAAGTGCAGCCCGTGGTTCTTTGATCTCCTCTTTTGAACCTTCTTTTGCTAGATGTGGTCCTTCAATGCTGTCAATATAATCTCTTTCTTGCAATACTCTTCCTGAGCTATGATGAATATCATTGAGCTCAAAAGGAGTTGTTTGGAAATGTTGTGCCTCAGCATTGCAATTAGGTTGAGCTACTCCAATGTGCGGGTTTGGCAATGGTGGTATGGGTAGTTGAGTGGGGGTGTACATTTGAGATGGATGTGGATGGGGTTGTGGCTGGGAAGGTGGTGGAGGCAAATGAGCGGGAGGAGTGTTGTACTAGGGCCTCCACCCCTGATGAGGTGCATTCCACTGAGGCTGTGGCTGAGCATAAGAGTGAAACGAATGAGAAACTGGAGAAGCATGGTATTGAGGAGGATACGACCAAGGAGAGGGTGTGAACCAGGAAAGATGAGCAGGGGGACCCCAAGAAGGCATGGAAGTGGCGTGATAGGGGTCATAATAGGTCTGGGATGTCTCTTGAATTCCCTCCTGGTAGGTTCTGGGTCAATGTGACCTCCTTTGGTTCATGAAATAGAGTGGTTAATTGGCTCCTTTGGCCCTTTGATATGCAGCTTTGATTCTGGGTAAGAAAGGGCACTGATCGGTAGGATGGTCTTCTTCACAGACAAAACACACTTCTATGGAGTACAATGGGCATTCATTCCTAGGATGCTTTCTAGTGCATCTGGGACAAAATATGGCCAAAGCCCTCTTGGATTCCTCTTCCTTCCTTTGGATCTACAAGGTATCCAGTTGCATGGTAAGAAACTACCTCACCTCTCTCTTGAAATCTTCCATCTAATTTGCAAATTCATTTTTGGATAAAGTATTGCTCCCAACATTTCTGTTTGTAGCCATTTGCTCCAGAGGAATGTTTTCCTCTTCTTCTCCCCTAGAGGTTCTTAAAATATTTCTTGCTTTCCACCTAAGGGTTCTTTAATCACAGCCATCGAAGAAGAGAGAAGGTTGGCTATGTGAAGCAGTGGGGGTGTTGTGCAATAATTTTTTTGAATTACCTCTACTCCTACAAGGCATGAAAGGAAATCTTTTTGGTTTATTTTTTCTTTTTTTTTTTCTCCGCTTGTACCTACAAAACTAAAATAGATTGAACTGCAACTAACTATCTTGCAAAAATGAAAATGCGGAATTGAAATGAAAGGAGGAAAGGACTAATATATTTTGCTCAAATGAAATTGCAGGAATGAAATGCTAGTCTACGCTTGTAGAATTGAAATGCTAAGCTACGCTTGCAGAATTGAAATTGCGCAATTGAAATGATATTCTATGAAAGCATGGAATGTCTAATCTACTTTTGCATAAATGAAATTGCAGAATGGAAACGAAATAAACTACTTAGCAGAAGGTTGTAGTAGAGAATAGAAGAAAAGCGACAATCACCAATACTCTGACGCTTCCCTGGAAACGGCACCAAAAAGATGGTGGACCCCAGTATTGCAGCAATAATTCTACAACTCTTGGGACTCCCTTCTTTAATTTTATCAACCTGGTAGTTCGTAACAAACTTGGAAGCGACAGTGTTGTATGCACAAGTACCAGCTCTTGCCGCGACTGTCACTTGATCAGCTGTCACAAGTCCGCTAGGACCTTAAGCCAACTTCTATGAGCTCTTAGAAGAATATTTTTAACTGATGGATGAAAGCTAACTCAAAGGAGGCTAATCTACTTGCAGAAAGAAACTGAAAGCGGAAAGGAAATGCAAACCCTAGCAAACCCTAGTTTTACCGACTAACCCTACTGGTGTAAAAAAAATCATGAAAGCTACAGAAAGGAATTCCTTTGACTATTAGAAAGGTAAAATTCTTGTGACTAAGCTACTTCTGAAGTGAAATCTAAAAAGAAACATCTTTTTGTATTTTTGAGTAAGTTGGCAGAATTATTGTGCATGTGCTTTAACTCTTTTTGACTGTGCAGAGGTGGATTGGCGAAAGGAAATGCTTACAGGAGGTTGGGAAGGTTAGAAGAGGGCCTAAGGGGTCCCTAGCACCCTTCATAAGAGTTTCACAGTGATCGGATCTCAAGAAATCACTTTCATGAGCTTCTACAGGGAGTCTACAAGGGTTCTACAGGATGTTCTGTAATTTTCTACAGGATGTTTTGAAAAGAGGATTTTGGAGGGTTGATGGAGGAAAAATGGTGGGAAAGTGTAAATGGAGGTTGGCTAAGGATGTAAAGGGGTCTAGGACCTGGTGAATGAGGCTAAGGAGCGATTGGATTTGTTCGAGGATGGAGGGAGGAATGATGCACAAGAATGTAGAAATTAGGGCGAAGTGGGAAAATGAGGCAAATGAAGGGAAAGAATCTAAGTTAGAGGATGGAGCAAGTTGCATTAATGAGGAAGGGTAGGCAAGGATGGATTACAAGTGATCTACACACAATCTCTCAAAACAAGTCAAAGAAAGACTAAAAAAAAATAAGAGATATAGCTATTTTGACCTACTTTGACCTACAAACCAAAAATATGATGAACAAAAGTTTATTGGCAAAAAATCATGCAAGATAACTATGGCAACTGAGCAAGAAAATATTCTAAACATGCTAGTACAACTGGTATCAACTTTCCTAACTAAAAATATAACACTAGCAATTGCATGAAGAGGCAAAAACAATGTTTTTGGTGGCAGCAAGGACACCTTGGTCCCAGCTCATGGTCCCACTGAGGGAGAGGTGAGATCAGAGGTGCTTGATAGAATTTTTCTGAAGATATTCACTATTATTAACCTATCGAATCAATCTAAACATGAAAATCCTTTTTAATCATCAAAAGCAACCTAAATAACAAAACAAGATTTAAATCTAAATAGCAGATTTTATTCTAAGAGTGCGACAAAACACATAAAAGTAAACAAAGGAGGTATTGGGAACTTGATATGGGCCCAACCCCAAGAGCTATACCCTCCTAAGAGAGATTAGAGCTGGTGCAAAGCTGGATTCATCTTTATTGATCAAAAGAATAGTTACATTCCAAAAACTGTCCACAAGGAAAACTTGAAAATGTGTTGAAATGCAGAGCTAACTTACTGCCTAAAAAATGACTAAAATAGAACTACAAACTAGCTAACTTCTGCCAACAAAATGATTAACTGAAATGAGGCCCTAAGCCTTCTTATTTTACAAATTGAGGACCCCAACAACCCTCCTAAACTTTAGGAACTCCGCTGCCAAAACTTGTAGTTAACAGCAACTTTACTAGCCCTTGCTCGGCTACCCTTATGGTAATTGATTTGGTGGCCCTTGAACTCTGAGCTGATGGTGGAGAATTTGATGTAAGGGCCCATAAATGAAGGGGACACCTTCCTACAAATCCTCTCCACGAATTTTGTTGCCAAGTGCTCATTTAAACCTTTGATTTTGTCTCTAGATTGACCAAAAAGACTGCATAAAGCACACATTAAACTTGTTGGCATAATGACTAACCCAATTCACTCTATTAGCATAAATATAATCAAAAACATGCGATAAACTAATGATAATGGTGGATTAAGTCGAATTAGGAGGCTGAATGAGCCCATATAATTATCCATTTTTGGGGCTCATCAGTAAGCTTAGCCTCAGGCTAGAGAACCATATAAAGGGTACTCCCAAGAGTCAATGGAGACCATCATATCCTCCACAATTCCCTCAGGGTTTATTGTGGAATGATCTTAAAGTTGTAGAACTGTTGTGGTCTTCCTCAATGACCCTTGTGGGTTGAGCTTCACCATGGTTTCCTTGGTCACCACATTATTGACAGCCCCAAAATCAATCAGAGTGTGTGGGACAATGGTGCCATTGATGTGCACATCTACTATAGGGCTTCCAAGGTCCAAATATTTTGGACATATTACGTGCCCCAACATTAAGTCAGAAAACTTCCCAATGACATTAATGCTAGGGGCATCCCCTTCTCACCTCCCTGGATGCTTGAAGCATTTCTCCTTAATCAACTTATTCCATCTTTTATTGCCTGGAGAAGGGGGATATTTACACATAGATTTTTCAATTCTCCCAGAAGTTTAGTTTCTTCTAGGGTAGGATGGAGTGGTTGGGCTAATCCCTCAAGAAAGGGTGAATTTACTTTAAGGTTGCTTTCCTCTCTTTCTTCCTCAACCTCCCTAGGTAGAGGGGGAGGTTGGTTATTCAGGAGAACTCTCCTGGATCTCATGTTAATCTCCTAGATTTCCACAGCATAAGTTGGATATGATGTCTCTCCACTATATACTTGTTGAGCCTGCCTATTGTTCAGGTTCATATTTGGCTGGGCAGGCATCTAGGGTTGCCTGGGTGGAGTAGAGTGTAGGAGTTGTGGTTGGGCAAGTGGTGGAGGCAATAGAGCTGGGGCATTATTGTATTGGGGAATCCACCCCTGGAGTGGTGTATTCCACTGAGATTGTGGTGGAGCGTAAGGTTGAAATGACTAGCTAGCTAGCTAGAAATGATACTGAGATGCATAGGACAAAGGAGGGGGTTTACACTAGGAAGGACGAGCAGGGGGTCCCCAAGAAGGTATAGTTGTGGTTTGGTTGGGGTTGTAATATGCATGGGATAACCCTTGCAAGCCCTGTTGGTATGGTCTAGGCCCAAAAGGACTCCTTTGGATAATGTAGAAAAGATGCTCAGTGACCCCTTCAGCTCCTTGATATACAACTTGAGTCCGGGTAAAGAAGGGCACTTATCTGTGGAGTAATTTTCTTCATAGGCTGAGAAAATTTCAATACAGTTCAATGGACATTCATTCCTAGGATGCCTCCTGATGCATCTAGGACAAAAGATGGCCAAGGCTCTCTTTACTTCCTCTTGCTTTCTTTTAATTTTTATGGTGTCCATTTGCAAGGCAAGGGTTTGCAGCATCTCACTTTTGAAATCTTCTAGCATATTTCCAATTTCACCCTTAATGGATGAGTTGGAAGATGATGTATTGGCCATGGGTTGACTACCCCTACCCTTTTTCCTTGCTGCCCTAGATTAGTTTCTAAATACAGTCTTGATATCCTCATAAGGTAATTGGTAGATATCTCCTCCTACTAACAAATGGAAGGTATCCAAAATATCTTCTCTTACTCCCCTCAGCGGGACCAACTTTAGTGACTCACGGTCAAGTGTGCACATGGCCCTTTTGTAACTGAGCTGGAATCTTTCTTCGTAGTCTTCTAAGGATTCATCCTAGCATATGGTCATCTTGAAAATTTCTTCATTAATATCCTTTGACCTACAGTAGTCCTGATATTTGTTGTTAAAGGCCTGTTGCATCTAAGCCCAAGTTGTGATGCTATCTCCAGGTAAGCCCATGAACCAGTGCAATGATGCATCCTTGACGGTAGATGGAAATAGTTTTAGCTCTTGCTCATCATTTGTATAGTCATAGGTTCAGCATATAACAACAAAATCAAATAGGAAAGTATCAGGCTCCTCTGTGGTCAAGCCATGGAAATGAGGTAGGGCAAAGGGCCTTATTTTTCATTTTAGTGTCCCTGTTGGTTTCCCTGATGGGGAAGGCGCCCTCAACTCTCTCTCTATTCCCTCTATCATTTCGGTTTTCAACCATTGGTTCAGTAGGAATGGGTTCCTCTTCTTCTTCTTCCCCTGTAGGTTCTTCAAATATGTTAGGTTTCTCACCTAAAGGTTCCTCCATTTCACAACCATAGAAGAAGAGAGAAGGTTGGTTGTTGGATGCAGTGGGGGTATTTGGAAAAAATTTCCCTAAGTTGTCCCTATTCCTACAAGGCATGAAAGGAAATTTTTTTGGGTTACTTTTGTATATTTTTTAACTAGAAAGTACTTGTATAAATGAAATTGCTAATGGAATGAAAATCACTGATAGAATGAAAATCTACTTGCTGAATTGAAATCTTACTTGAAAAATGGAAAGGAAAGCAGATAATGAAAATGAAAGAAAGGAAGTGACTAGATTACTTTTGCATAAATAAACTAATGGTAGAATATTGAAGACAGAAAATAGAAGAATAGAAAGCAGTAATCACATTCAACTCAGACACCTCCCCGACAACGGCACCAAAAAGTAATGAGCGCCAATATTGCAGCAAGGATGTTGCAACTCCTAGGCTACCATCTTTACTTATCAACCCAAGGTTCATACAAACTTGGAGGTGACAGTGTTGTATGCACAAGTAAAAATGAAGGTTCTTCCTGTTGTCACTGTTCATCAAACGAGAGACCCCAAGGGTTCTAAGCCAGACTTCTATAGAGTCAAAAGAAGCTTGATTATTTGATGGAAGAAGATGAAATCTACTCTAAGAGAGCTACTTTAAGGCAATAATGAAGAAAACAACATGTAATGCTAAATCACACCATATCTTAATTAACCATTTAAACAGTTATGCTAAGCAAAATTGCTAAAACAACACTAAAAAAATGCTACTATCTAAGCTACAGAAATAAAGAGCATCAAACCATACTATTGTGTAAGAAAAAAACTAAACTAAATTTGTTTTCACTTTTTTTGTTTTTTAAAGGAAAAATCAAGTATGCAAATTAATTGTTCATGTGGATGTGACAGGTGATGGAAGGTGATGGAGGATGGATAGAATGTTTATGGAGTGGTTGGATGGTGTGGAAGGGTCCTAGGAGGCTTTGTGTGACTTCCTAGAGGTTTCCCATCAATATGGCCTCAAAGCAAGTCATTTAAAACTACAAGATGTACTAGAAACCTACAGGATGATCCTGTAGGAATTACACGAAACCTACAGGATACAGTCGAGAGCTAATTGTGAGGTGTTGGAGGTGTTGGGAAGCTTGGGAAAGGTGCATGATGAGTGGAATGGGGTGTTAGAAATTCTAGGAGCACTCAACAGTCAATATCCAAGATAAGAGATGGCTAGATTCGCCAAATGTAACTAGGGGAATTTCAATGAAAAATTGTAAAAAAATTAGTGAGGGTGATGGTGGAACAAGAGATGGCTAAGGTGGGTGAAGTGGAAGGTGGCTACTGGTGATGAAGTCTAGGTCTCCTCCTGAAGTACTTGCTTTTCTTAAAACATGTTTGTCTTCCAAGAACTATGGAACAAGAAACATTTTCACAAACTAGAAAAGCATGAATCAATTGCCTATATTATGCATGAAGAAAGTTGTTGAAGGGAATGAAAGCATGAGTGAGATCTTATTGCAGAAATGGAGATGGAAAAAGATGACAATGAAATCTTCCTTGCAACATGAACCAAATACTGAATCAAAGACAACATAATCTAAAGCTCATGCAAGAAATATAAATCTGTGTTTTTGGGGCTGCTGAAGGGTCCCTTCCTCAGGTCATGATTTCAGAGGGAAGAACTGAGGCCAAGACACCTGCTGAAAACCTTATGGTGATCCCTTTTTCCATTTGCTAACATGCTACTTGAAACAAGGCACAAAACGGAGCAAACTATCACACAACCAATCTAATCTACATTGTTGTAATGGAAATACATCTACTAAGCAAATGAACAATTAAACTATGAATCTATACTAGCATACATGTATAATAAAGAGGATCCTTGGCTGCTAGGGTTGGGCCCTAACCCAAGAGCTTAAGCCCTCTAAGTTAACTTAGTGATGGCTCAAAGAAAAACTCATTCTTATTACCAAAACAATGGGTTACATAAAAAACAATCACAAATCTTGCAGCTCAAAAATAGAGTAGAGTTTTACAATCAAAATCCAAATCCTACTGAGGTCCTAGGCATGTCTACTTATATATCTGAAGTCTCGAATGACTTCCTTAAAATTAGGGAGGCTCAGCTCCCAAACTTGAGATAAGCTGGTGCTTTGTCTTTCACTTTCTCAGCTGCCTTCTAGTCCTCTTGATTGACTGTTTGTACTCCGAGCTGATGGAGGAATATTCGAATGGACGGATGGTAAATGAGAAGGATTTACCTCCTATAATTCCTCTCCCTCGTCCCATTCGAGTTTTTACAATGGTCTTTGCCAAAATTCCTTTCTTTTATCCTTTAATCCTGCATTAAATACACATTAGACCACAAAGAAAAATATCCAACTCTAACTCATCTCATAAACAAAATATAATCAAAAGTATGAAATAAGTTATGAGAATAGTTGGTTTGACTAAGCTAGGAGGTGAATTAAGGCCCATATAATTAACCAATGATGAGGTTCATCAAGATTGAATTTCCATATTTATTAACCAAATTTCTTATGACCCAACAAATTATCCAGCTTCAGTTGGATCTCAACAAACTCATATGAGCCCATTATAAATTTTGAAGATGCAGAGTGCAAAAGCAATGATTAGAGAAGAAATTGTAGAGGATATTTCTTTAAACATGTGACAGTTAATTGCATAAGAAGAGAAGGAAATGGGAGATGTAATATGGAAACCATATTGCGATTACATTCATGTAGGGTGACGAGCATTACTCTTCCTCTACATTGCACTATCAAAATGAACTTTTGTTGTTGGCCAAATATCATCAAACTAGTGGTTTTCATCAATAATCATAAATCCAAATATTTATAGTGATATTTTTTGTAGGAACATATGCAAGTGTTTCATTATGTAGTGGATCTTTTGTCTATGCAAGGGCTTAGTTAGTTGTGTTGTTTACCTTGCAAGCTTCAAAGGCCTTTCTCAGTGGAATGATCAATTCAATATTCACTATTCATGGCGCCCGTAGCCTTTTTTGATACTGATCCTATGGGAATATTTCTAATCGAGGTGATAAAATATTCCCCTGGATGTTTTTGTTCAAGCAATTTCAAATTTAGGTCCTGAAAACTTTTACTTGGTTTTAACCAAAAGAATAATTGTTTTTGTAGGCATATTCAGAGATGATTTTGATAGATTTATATATAGCTTGGGCCTACAACTTTGATTTAGGTGGAGGTTTCGATCTCATAGGAATCATATTAATCATATCATTCACCACATGGAAAGTTTTGGTGGTTGCTATTCTAATGGTCTTTATCACTAGATGGATCCAATTAAGGTTCCCTGTGCTTATGTAAATCTTTTGCATTTGAAAATTATACATCTATTAATGCTCTGTCTCTTTGTTTTTCAATATGTTAACATATGTCATCTATAGCTTCAACAGGAGAGTTAACAAGGATAAATGGTACTACTAGAGCACCGATAATGAATGATGTTGTTGAAACAACTATAGGTGTAGTGAGAATATACATAGGTGATGGAATACAACTTCCATGAAATCTTTCCAAAATTATTTTCTTGGGGCATTACATTCTCCATCCTATAGTTTTTGATCTCAGCATTCGCACAAAGCAGATTGAATCGAATTTCAGAATTATGTTCTACAATTAACTTTTTCTCCTTGAAATGTGTTGTCCATTTCTTTCATGGTTGCGAGACCTTTGATTTTGTTTGTTCCCATCTCTAGGAAGTTGTTAAATAAAAACTGATGTCTCCTATACTAAACATTACAACCATTCACTTGTCAAATCCATTTCAGATCATATAATTTGACTCGATGTTATGAACTGGATGAGTCATCAATCCATATTTTTCACTAAGTGCAGAATGAAGGATCACATATTGGGACACTCGTGGGCATGAAATACACACTTAAAATTTTGACTAGGAGACAGTACTATCTCTTGATTGGATAATTATTTAGTGAGGGATGATCAATCTCTCCTTGGTGCAATGTTGAGGTCAATGGTTCATCTCATAGTTTTCTTCACATTTCAATGCCTTTGATTGGTAATTCATTCTCATGATGTTAAAGAGTATGCCACATCTTAATGGTGTTACTTTGGTATGCTTGTTCATCTAAATATTTTAAATCCTAATTCATTCTAGTATGAAGACGATAGAAAATCTTTCAACCCTTATGACATGGCTTATGTTTACATAGCATTTTATAGCAGTCTTCTCACACTTGAACCCAAATCTATTATCCAACATTTGTGAAGTATTAGTACATTGACACACCTTTTCATGCGGCTCTAATATTTTATATATGGATTTCACTTTGATTGGTTGATATTGCATGAAAAGTAATTTCCAATCATATTTGGTAAGCATAAAGTAAGCTTGATGCCTTGTTTCAGGAAAATTAGAAACAACCTTCTTATTAAATTGGAAATGTTCGCCAAGCTTTAAAGTTGTAAACCATGGTTCCAAATCTTCAACTAGGCTACCATTACACTTGGTATATTCATAAAAACTATTTTTGAGGTCCTTACAAGGTGGTAGTCATAAAAATGAGTATTTCTCGATATACAAGCCTAAAAACCCTTGTTGGTGTTGTAGCAAGATTTTGCACAATTTTCTTTTGAAGATTTCCTTTAGGAAATTCTAGTGAGGAAGCAAAATTAGAGGTTAAATAACTTTTCTAGGTCTTGTTCCATTCAATGAAACTTTTATCGTGAAACTAAGCTCATTTAATATAAGTGGCAATGCCAATGTGTGCTTAAATCATACCATTGTTTCTTCTAAGCTTAATCTTGGTGTTCATCCATGTGATAGATCTGGCTTTCCTATGGTGCTTTCCAGTTCATTAATTTAGGAATCCCCCGCATATTTACCTGACTTCCTTATGTCTAGAGATGCATATCATCATAGTAGCCATCATCATGGACCAACAAGATCATTGTTGGGGTTTCTATTGCACTTTCTTCTATTTTTGCCCGAATAATATCTTTTGTTGTCTGATCAATATGTTGTTTTGAAATATGGACAAATATATGTTATAATTTAATGGGCCAAAAAGGCATGTGCTTGTATAGAAACAAGGGTGAATACTTTTAGTTTTTTATATGATCCAATATTATAGTAACATTCAATTGTTGTATTGAGTGAGAATAGCCACATTATTATCATATGAACAAGTATGGCTCTCCAATGGTTGATTGGGTTTATTGTGAAGCAGGACTATCAAACCTTTCAAGAAAAAAAGAAAATATGTTACGAATATCTCTTTCTTATCAAGGCACTAAGTCTTGCAAACAAATGGCCATTCTATCAAGGTTATAGGTGCAACAAGCATGTACAAGGAGAAGAAATCTAATAACATACATTATAGTGATCCCAAGCAATGAAAGTTTAAAAGGATAGTAGTTGAAGTTTGAAAGACAAGGTTTCCTAAAATCCCTCGGCCAAACCATGTAGACAAAAGCATAGAGGATGTTTTTGACTTACTTGAGATGGAGAATGATGAAAGATATGTCTATTAACATTATTTTGGCATGACTGGAAAATTTAATTCTTGGAATTTCCAATAAGAACTTCATCATAAAAAATGATGATATATAGGATTGGAATGACATGGTGGTAGTTCTAGAGTCTAGGGTTTACTATAATGTGTTAGTTTTCCTAATCGCGGAAATGATTGATATTTAAACTTTTAATTGGGACTCTTCTGAAGAAACAATGTTGATTTTGAATATATATAGTAAGATCTAGAGATGCTAAAAGTAATGTTTAATAAAAAAATAAAGTATCCTACTGCTCCAAATTTGGATCAAATATATAATACAAGGCTAACCTAAATAAAAAACTGATTATGCCTCCAAAATTTTCATTTAATATGATAATATTGCTTTCGCTCACTCATAAACGAGGCAGTCAATTGGGTCTTCTTGGAAATTACAAGTGTGTTAGTCTTAAGCTCGAGCCTAGATTTTTTAGGTGGAGTAATGTCGAATTCCCAAAGTTGGAGAGCTCCTCGACTACAAGAGTGGGAAAACTAACTATTTGAGCTTACCAAGCCTCTAAACTCAACAAAGTAAAGATGTTGTTTCAAATGGAAAAATCTTGCTGCAGAAATTGTCTTCAAACTGGCTTGAACAATATCACATGACGGTGAATGTCATGTTTGAAGCCTATGGGGTGTTTGCGGTTTTCCATCCATTTATACCATTAATTATACGGATTATCTTCCTTGGTGGCCTATCTATATGGTTGGTAAGAGAGAAGGATGAAACAGACTTGGAGAAACTATGGGTGGAGCATAATTCCGTGTTCGTGGAGGAGATACAACCTTGAAATTTCCAAATTCCTCGAAATTAAGAGACCTCATGTGTGGCTGTTGATGGGCTAAATTTCAAGCAAATGGTGGATGCAAGATCAGAGTAGTTGATGGAGAATATTAATAATGCAATTGATATATATGGAGTCACTATTGGGTATGGCCTGATATCCCATTAAAAAAAAAACTAATCAGTCCATTGAACTGCAAAATGATTCGATTCATTTTTTGAAAGGAGTGAAGGGGAATTGGGTGATTTCCATGGCTGCAATACCAAATCCCAATATTGTAACTTATAAACCTTTGAAATATTTGATGTTGAGAATTAGCATGGGTCTATTATTCATAGCATTTGGCACTGGAGGCATTAAACCATGTGTCTCAGCTTTTGGAGGAGACCAACTAGAATTCCTTATGCCAAATAGTCAAACCAGAGAAAGGGTTCATATGATATTTTTGTCTTCATTTCTCTTTTCAATTAACGTGTGTGTCTTCCTATTCGTGTTCTTCATGTCATTGTTGAGGGTTAGTTTGTCGTATGCAATCACTTTGGAATTCTTTCTCTTCTCATGGATCTCTCCATAAATATTTTTGGTCTAACTGGGGATCATATGTGTCATTTCCTCCTCATGGCTAGTATATGTTAGTGCTTGTATAATTACAATGCATCTACCTAGGTAATTGTACTAAAAATGTTGAATGTTGAAAGTGGGAATGACAATGTTTTTAGTTCAGTTATGTGCTTGTATAACATTCTGGCATGGTTGTCCTACCTTATTGCACTATCATATTGTCTTTGAATTCTTAATACATCAACCAACAAAGTTCTTGCTATCTTTGTCTAGGATGACCCATCTGAAATCTTTCTTGATAGTTAAGGTGCATAGATTGGATTTATTTGCCTCATAATTACACACAAAAAGTTGGATATTTCTAACATGTCATAATATAACATAGATTATGTTTTAACTGTCAAAAATATCTTATTAAAGGGGATTTTTTTATGAAGAAACATTTATTGTATTCACCGTAATTTTTGTGGTTGGATTCCTTTTTGTCCTTGCTTTTGTTCCTAAGATGAGAGGCCTAACTATGAATATGTTCAGGGAAAATTTTAAGAACCCCCCCAAATTTACATGTATAATAAATGGGCGAATCTCCATGGTATATAGGAAAAATGGAAGGCGATTTTATCATTAATATGATATGTGTATATAATTTTTTGGCGAATCTCTCACCAGGCATGGCGAATATTTTACTCAATTATAAAATCTTGTGTTTATTGAATACACAAATGAAATCATTGCATTTCTTTAAAATATCTTTTGAAATCAAAATTACCGAAATTACATATCGATAATCTAATGGGTGTAAGATAAAATTCACCCGTGCCATTCAAAGAAAGCATGAGAAAAAACCTAATACTATATATAAAACCAAGAAAAAATTCAAATTTCATCACTTCTAGGGACCGTCATAACACCCTAGCCAATACCACAAAGTATGTTCCTATTTAGAAAAATTACCCAAATTACAATCTGTTTACTCCACTTCTAGGGACCTCGTAACCACCCTGCCAATACACAAGTATGTTCCCGTTTGCAATTAGAAAAATTACCCAAATTACAATCTGTTTACTCCAGCATATGTTGGAAAGTTATAGAAGGATGACTAGTGCAATCAATCCATTCTTTTTAGCCCTGGATTTGTTTCAGTTTAAAACAGAAGTATACAAATATACTTGTCCAATGTCTATGCTTTAACCATTCACCTTAAGATGTTTTTACAATATAATTTCCTAAGTCTATTTAATATCTTCATTATCATAAAAACCAACCTATATCCATCTTAAACTCCACATCTACCACTCTTACGGGGATGAAATCTATTTATCCCTCTGAGCATTTGGTAGACCCAAAATTAAGATGGATCTAAGATAGAATTTCCCCTTTAAATAGTCTATGCTCACATGAATACCATGGGTCAATACCATGGGTTATCATAAACCTCGAGCTTAAAAATTACTAGTAGAATTTATAAAAATTAATAAAACTAATAGTTGATTTTTATTTTATTTTTATTTTAGCCAAGCTAAAATGTTTAAAATACATTAAATTACAGCATCCATTTTTACTCTTGATCGGATCAAATATTTTTTCACTCTATGCTAGTTTGCATATCACGATATTTGATACCTCTCGGGGGTTAGTAGATCCAGAGTAAAGATGGATCTATTCTGGTTTAATTCCCCCATTTAAATAGGCTACATTCCAAGTGAATACCATGGGTCAATACCATGTGCCATTTCGGTGAATACCATGGGTCAATACCATGTGCCATTTTTATTTTTATTAATACTAATATTAGGGTTAATAATGTTTTTTTGCATGGTATTAATATAAAAAAATAAAAAAATGTTTTATTTGTTTACCATACCTCTCGTTTATTTATATTTTTATTAATTTACCATACCATTCATAAATACAAGGTGACTTATGGAGTAAATATAAAAAAATGTTTTATTTGTTTACCATACATCTCGCTTATTTATATTTTTATTAATTTACCATACCTCTTTCACAAATATGGTATTTGGCCCATAGGATTCACTTAAATAAAACCTCTTTCTTGAGCCTTCATAAATAGAACGAGGGTTATGGACTAAGGTTTTATTTATTTACCATACGTCTATTTTATTTATATTTTTATTGATTTAGCAAACCTTTTGAGTAAGTATAAAAGGACGTTTTATTTATTTATCATATCTCCACTTTACTTATATTTTTATTTGTTTACACCCTTGCATGTATATAAGGAGACTTATGGAGTAAATATAAAAAATGTTTTATTAATTTACCATACTTTTCATTTATTTACATTTTTATTAATTCACCATACCTCTTTTATAAATATGGTATTTGGCCCATAGGATTCACTTAAATAAAACCTATTCTTGAAAATGGGCGAATGGATTCACTTAAATAAAACCTTTTCTTGAAAATGGGCGAATGGAAGGTTGTAACTCCTAATTTCAAGGGCTAAATTTACCTTTTCTACCCTCTCCTTTAAAATAAGGTGGGCTATTTGAGGTGATTTGTAAAAATGTACTATGATACAAAATATTCGCCCACTAAAAATTTAAAACCCCTTAATTTCGCCAAAGGGCGAACATTCGCCCCTAAAATTTTCTATGCCACAAACTCCGGGTGTGAGAAGATCAGTTTGAGAAAGAAGGCAGTTAGAAAGGTATAGTCCATCTGCTTTCTTTTCAAATTTTTCTTTATCTATTATTGACGATGATCCCAGAACTGTGAAGGAAGCAGTAGATTCAGAGGATGGAAATCTCTAGAAAGAGGTCATGGTTGATGAAATGGAATCTTTGCATAAAAATGAGGCATGGGATCTGGTGGAGTTGCTAGTTGGAAGGAAACCCATTGGTAGCAAATGGGTGTTTAAGAAGAAGACAAATGTAGAAGGAAAGGTGGAGAAATACAAAGCTCAATTGGTAGCAAAAGGTTATTCCCAGGTGTTGGGAATTGATTTTGGTGATATTTTTTCTCTTGTTGCCAAGGTAACTTCTATTAGATTACTTTTATCTTTTGCTGCTGCTTTTGATTTTGAGGTAGAATAGAGGGATGTGAAAATGACATTTCTTCACATGGATCTGGAAGAGGACATCTACATGAAGCAACCTAAAGGATTTGCGGCAAAGGGTAAGAAAGAACTGGTATGCAAGTTAAAGAAGTCCCTGTATGGGTTAAAATAGTCACCAAGGATGTGGTATCAGAAATTTGATACATTTATACGAGGACTTGGCTTCACCAGAAGCAAAGTAGATCACTGTGTGTATTTTAAATTAATTGGTAATCGTGTTATTTATCTAGTCTTATATGTGGATGATATGTTGCTGGTTGGAAATGACAAAGAAATTATCTAAGATTTGAAGACCCAATTGTCCTCCAAATTCGACATGAAAGATCTTGATGCTGTAAACTATATTTTGGGCATGGAAATTAAAAGAGATCAGACAAAGAGGAAGCTTTGGTTAAACCAGAGGAAGTATGTCGAGACAATATTTCAGAGGTTTAATATGCAGGATAGTAAACCAGTGAAGCTTCCTATTCCTGTAGGTGTAAAGTTATCTACTGAACAGTGTCCCAAGACACAAGAAGAGGAAGAGGACATGTCCCATGTTCCATATGAAAGTGCAGTCAGTAGCTTGATGTATGCGATGGTCTGTACTAGACCAGACATTTCACATGCAATGGGAGTATTGAGCAGGTTTATGTCAAAACCAGGGAAAGAGCAATGGACAAGAGTGAAGTTCGTTTTCAGGTATTTTCGTGGCACTAGTGATTATGGTTTGTGCTACCAAGGAAGACCAAGATCGAATAGAGTGTTGGATATTCTTGGCTTTGTTGATGTAGATCAGGCTAGAGATCTGGATCAAAGAAGATCTACAAGTGGGTATGTGTTTAACCTATTTGGAGGTGCAGTCAGTTGGATGAGTAAGAAACAATCTGTAGTGTCACTATCAACTACAAAGGTAGAATACATGGCAGCCACTCATGCAAGCAAGGAAGCAGTTTGGTTGCAGAGATTGTGTTCAAGTATGGGGTTAGTACAGGGGGCTATAAAGATAGACTGTGACAAACAAAGTGAAATTTTCTTCGCAAAGAAGCTTGCATATCATTCAAAGACAAAGCCCATTGATGTTCAGTATCACTTTGTGAGGGATATGATAGAAGACAAAAAGGTGTTGCTGGTAAAGGTGGACACTTTGAAGAATACTGCAGATGCATTGACAAAATCAGTGAGCTCTGAGAAGTTCTCTTGGTGTAGAAAGACAATGGGCATTTCAGGGCTAGAAAAATGACTAAGCTCTCTTGTGGTCCCCCGTGGAAAGAAAACAACAAGTGGGAGAATGTTTGGTTGTGTTATATTCTTTCCACAACTAGCCCACGTAGTTAACTGGGGGGCAGAGCCCCCTTTTGTTGCGCCGATTGTGTAGTGGTTGGGGGGGGGGGGGGGTCACAGGGGGTTTGAGCATACTCATAACCCACTTTATGGGGTGGGGGGGCGCCAGAAAATTTTTTTTTTGGACCCTATTAGGTTGGGAGACCCACCTATGGTTTTGTGCATGATTTCGCACATTTTTGGACTGATGTTTCGTTCATGGTATTGTGATGCAATGGTTTTCGGTCATGGTATTGATGCTCGGCATGTATTAATATTATTATAACATGAAAGGACATAATGAAAAATTCAAGCTGGTAGTCCCGGTTTTGGGACCAGGGGAAAATCCGTGTATATGTGTTAGTTTATGCTCTCGCATTTTTTATTTTATGTGTTTTAGAATTCGTATGCAGGTAATTTCTGTACGGGTTTAAAACCTACAACCCCCCTGCTCTCCCCCCCCCCTCTCAACATTAGTTGTGTCTAACAACCTTAACAGAGAAAGAGGAACTACGAAATATTTGATGTAGAGGACGAAGAGTCCCTAGAGAAGATGAAAAGTGACAAAGGGAATAGAGTGGCCTTATACCATAAGTTACAGGAGAACATAATTTGTAGAGATTAGCCACAATTGAATAGATGACACCACTCAATTCATAAGCCATGCCATTAATCTTACTCGTATCTTATTAATCGAGGGAAAATAAATCATAAATAAAGGTGTAGTAGTATGAGAGCATGCAAAGAATAGGGGCGGTTTTATCGACAAACTCCAAATGATGCAATAATTAATAATCATGCATTAATCCTTGTGTCATTTTATATTCTTGCATTGTGTTGAGTTGATGCAATGAATAAGATTTAGAGTGGGCATATTCCTTGTGATGAATTCTAATGAATTTTTCCTTTTGCAAACTGGTTATCTAGGTGGTCTACCTCTTGGTTTTGAGCCCATAGCATATGGAAAAAGGAGATTGAGTTCAAAGTTTCTTTCACTTTATCAAAATTTTCCCAACAATGAGTCCAATTGATAGTTTTGCAGTGAGGGGTTGAAGAGTAGGAATTTCATAACTAAGGTGCGTCTTTGATCATAATCACCCTTGATACATTAATAACTTTTGTTATCGAATAAACTTTTATTCCTTTAAAATATATATAAACCCTCACACTTGTCACTCCTTTATTGTTAGCTTTAGCTAACTAAAAAAGAATGAATAATAATAATAATAATAATAATAATAATAATAATCTAATTTTAAGTTCATAGCCAAGGAAGACACCAAAATGGTGAGTGAGACTTCCTTGTTTGCGGGACAAGGGACCCACCACCCCTTTATTATTTGTTTTCACTAACTAAAATAGAATGATATTGTTTGTTTTAGCTAACTAAAAAAGAATGAATTAATAATAAATAACAATAATTTAATTTTGAGTTCATATACAAGAAAGACATCAAAATGGTGAATTAGATCCCCTTATTTGTAAGACAATGGACCCACCACCCCTTTATTATTTGTTTTCACTAACTTAAAGAGAATGATATTGTTTGTTTTGGCTAACTAAAAATGAATGAATTAATAATAAGTAATAATAATTTAATTTTAAGTTCATATCCAAGTAAGACACCAAAATTGTGAATTATTATGAGACAAGGGACATGTGGTCACCCCTTTGTTATTTCTTTTCACAAATATCCTTTATTATTTCTATTCACTAATTAAAAATAAATGAATTAATAAGAAACCCTTGTTTCAGTGAGGCCCCTTTAGATTTGAACTTGTGATTTAAGAATAATTAACACTTGTTTTTAATTATTAGGCTCACCCAAGCGACACATAATAATATTATTTTAAAGTCACAATGAAAATCAAGACCAAGTTAGACACCACATTAGTGTATGAGAACCTATTGTTGGTAAGACATAACATAAAAGTAACTCCGATTTTACGGTTAATTGAAATACAGGGGAGAAATAAATGAATTAATAAGAAACCCTTGTTTCAATGATGCCCCTTTTAGATTTGAACCTATGATCTAGGATGAATGAACACATGTTCTTAACTATTAAGTTCAATAATAATATAATTTTAAAGTCAAGAATACTCTAATCTTAAAGTCACATTGAAAACGAAGACCAGGTTAGTATGAGAACCTATTATTGATAAGAGTCAAGATATAGGAGTGAGTTTTTTTTCCAAATTTATAAAAAGAATAGTTACAAAATGGATAGAAGGAGATAATAAAAATTTAAAAAATAATTGGATTTGTTGACTTTTAAGTCATTTGGGATTTATTTATTTTGGGTAGCTATTCCAAAACCGTGCGTGTGAACGGCCTCGGTATTTGCGGTTCAACATTGATGTACAGCGAAGAAGGATGAGTGAAATGCGGAGGGTAAAGGGGGCCGGTTTGTTTTGTTTTGTTTAGAGTCACATTGTTCCCAGGTCAAAGTCCAGTCCATGGTGCTTGCGTTGCATCATCGCCTGTGTTTTCCACATGAGTGTAGTCAGACAAATTTATTTCCAAGCCTTCGTACGATGCGGCTTTCATCACTTTGTCTGTATGTGTGTTTATGGATGGCAATGGGCATCTGGTCTGCCATTGCCGGCATTCACATTAAAACTGTCAAATCCTTTCTCCCCCCTCACTCTTCTTCCAATTTCAATGCCTTCTAATACAAACAAAATTCTTGGATGGTCCCCTCACCGCTTCCATTCCTGGCATACACCTAATGGCTTGGGATCTGAGCGATCACATGCTCAGATATTTTAGGACAAACAATATTTTGTCGGCTAAATTATAGAGGCTTTGGGTGACTACAGGCCTCTTTTATCTCTGCGCAGCCAATCACTGCAATTCCTGGTTAACTTTCTATGCCAACCATTTATGCTAAATTGTTGTGGATACAGCTAAAATGACAGCGGAAGAAATTGAACTGATCCAGAAGAACTAGTAGGTGAGCTGTGCCGCAATAAGGTCTCCCATCCCATCCCGTCCAGGGGTCGGGGCCGGGCCGGGCCCTCGGTTTCCCTTCCATTTGTACATCGCTCAGTAGTGCTCAATAATTGATAATTGATGTCCTAGGCACAGCGTCGTCAGCTTTGACGTTATTTATTTGTAATTTGTAAAGCCACAGTTGACAAAGGAATCCCAGTAATGTACTGCTTTGGCAGGGACTAATCAGGGGTGGTTTTAGTGTTTACAAATAAATTTCAATATTTTATTTTGACAGAATTAATAACCAATAGTATAGTAGTCAGTGTGCTAGTATCTTGTTTTGACAGAGACTAATAATGCACAGTGTACTTGTTACAGTGGTAGTATTTTGTTTTGGTGGGGACTAATAAAAAGTGGTATAATAAAGCTTAGTTTAGTGGTCACAAATAAATTTCAGTATTTTATTTTGACAAAGATTAATAACAAATGGTATAGTAGTCAGTGTACTAGTGTCTTGCTTTGACAGAGACTAATAACGCACAATATACTTGTTACAGTGTTAGTATAGTATCTTGCTCTGGTAGGGACTTTTAGTGGTTACAAATAAATTTCAATATTTTATTTTGACAGGGATTAATAACTAATGGTATAGTAGTAAGTGTACTAGTGTCTTGCTTTGACAGAGACTAATAACGCACAATATACTTGTCACAGTGTTAGTATAGTATCCTGCTCTGGTAGGGATTAATAAAAAGTAGTATAACTGTCACATGTGATTTCTAATTTAATTTACATCAAATTAGTGTAATTTAAATATTTAAGTTTTCAAATTTTTAGCTTTTTGAAGTATATATTTTGATTATTTTTAATTAAAATTGTATCATAGTCACAAAAGAATCTAGTTAATTTACATCAAATTAGTGTAATTTAAATATTTAAGTTCTCAGATTTTCAGCTTTTTGAAATATATATTTTAATTAAAGTTGTGTCAGAGTCAGAAAGGAATCTTTGTGCCCTATTTTGACAACCATTAATAACACATTGTATAGTAGTCACAATAATATGTTTTGTCAGGGACTAACAATGCTTTGTATAATAGTCATATTAGGAATGGTTTTTCATTTAATTTACATATCATTAATATAATTTAAATATTTATTTCTTTTAACTTTTGATTTCAAGAATATATATATTCTAGAAATTGTTTATAACAATAGATATTAGTTATTCAAACTATATAATTCTAAAGTATACAGAATTTAAAAAACTAAATTTATTTATGCATTCAATAAAATATTTTAAAATTAACAAATTATATTTCCAACTAAACTTACTAGATTATGAAAATAATTATCTAAAATCACTAACTTTTGATAATAATTATAATAAAATGATAAAGAAAATCATTAAAATTATATTATTATTATTATTACTATTGTTTTTTATTATTTCAACAAAATCAGAATTTAACTAATTGGAAATTGCTGAGTCTAATCATTTTATGGTTTTATCTTTTTTATTCAAATTAATGATAATTTGGGTAAATCATAATTTTAATAATTTAACTTAAAATTTTAATACATAAATAAATATAAAATTTTTAATATAAAATTAACAATTATAGTCTAAAATACCTATAAATTTTAATAAATATGAAATAAAAATACAAGAACACATTTAAACTATTTAAAAATTATAATTCCAGTTTATATAAACTTTTATCAAAAATATTTTATTGTTTCCTCAACATGAAAAGAATAACAAACCCAAACCAAAACCAAATACCACTAATCTCACACCTAATAATAATTCCATTAAAGTAATTCTGTTTTATGAATCCACGGATGTGATCCATGGCATTGCAATAGATTGTTTCCCATAACAATGATACGGAATATTGAACTTCTTTTTAAAATGAAGCACTCTGCCCAATTCAACTTTTTTTTGCTTTCCAGAACTACGGTCCAATATACATCTTTTCTCTCTATTTTTTATTAGAATTGGATATAACAACAAGATCTGATAGCCTAAAATCTGGTAAAATCATAGGTTAGTTAAATGGGAATGTGGAAAATTGTACAAAGTTGTAGATGGTGACTGTTTAAACACACAGATACACAAAACATATTTATTTTATATATTTTTTAAATAAATATTTATAATATATTTTTTTAAATTTAATAATAATTTTGAATGCTTTATAATAGTTTTTATTCGTACCAGGAAAAAATAGTTTTAAAGATTTTTTTTGCTCACCAGTGAAATTGGCAATGACGTGGTATAGTACTGACGTTACACAGAGTGTAATCTCATCAGCTATCACTATAACCTCTAAGAAAAACTGCCCAACCCTCAAGAACAGACTCGTGACCTGCATAAAAGAAAAGCAATCAAAAAACAACAAAAACAACCAGTGAGAAAAGTTTTCCACTAATATGCTCTTAAAATCCCATACTTAAAACTTTATCCTTATCTTGAGCGACCTCAAACAATGTCCAAGGAGCCCAAATTTCTGGCTTATAATCCAAACCTATTTTATATATTAAAAACTACTATTTTTTTTGATGGTTTTTTACAGACACATTTTAAAACTTGGAACGTTTTCTTCTGCAATAAGTATAGAATAATGCAATTTTATATAACATATTGATAGAACATTAAAAGTAGAAAGCCATAATATATGACAGCATAAATCGTGCCTTGTTCAGTGGATATTGTTTTACCGCCAACACTCCCCCAACCCGGTCAGTCGAGACTCGGAATTTATTACTTGATTCACCCCTCGTAACCTCACCTCGTAACCTCAGTGTCCACGGGCGGCATGTGAGAGATGAATGAATTTCCCGAATGGATTGGCGTGCACGTTGTTCCCGTAGAGGGCTACATCCTGGGCCCTGCAAAAGGTCCTCAGAAAAGCAGGTGATCCTCAGAAAAGCAGGTGATGAAGACCGCATATAGTTTTATAGTCTCCGTCCACAGAAAATTGGAATTTGAAAACGAAAGGAACAGGGAGATCCGAGAAAGTTTTGACGGAGAAAGTGATGTTGGAAGACGAGCGCCATAAAAGCCAAAACGCATGCTAGTACGGTCTAGGTCAGCAATTTCTTCCATGCGCCCCCGCAGTCCCAGGTCTCCATTTCAATCCCCTCCCCGACGTCTGTATGACGCCTCCCTCATTTCAATTTCTGAAAACGTTATGATTATCCAAAACATAACATACAACGGTATCCCGTTGCAGATGAGCGTAACAATGGCGATAGGGTGTCTCGTGTGAAAAGTGTACTGTGCAGTCTATGGAGACAAAGGAAAAAGAAAGTTGTACTGCAAAGTAAAAGTAAGAATGGACCCGCCAGCCCATGCGCGGCCCCAATATTCAAGCTGGTTGTGTGCATGGCCGGCCCTCTGGCAAGTGGCTGCGGCAGAGATTAGGGGTCTTACTCTGCATGCTCTGTGCAAGCGTCCATGTGATAAAGTAGACATTGGTCCAGAGGTTTGGATTTATGTAAGGCTTTGGTAGCCCCATTTTCCCATGGGAATTTAAGGAGGCCGGCCCTTTCTGACGTTTTTTAACGAAGAAGAGAATCCATAGCCTCCTCCCTCATATAGAAAGTTGGCACCCAAAAAGGTCAGTCCCTCCCGGCTGCTAACACGGAGGGGGCCCGGGCCCGGGGCTCTGAGGAGCAGTCGTGAAAAGCCGATTCTGACCCTCGACAAGATCCATCATCTCATCTCATATCGGTCCTCCCTGCTCCTCTTTTTCTCCCAGAGAACAACCTCATGAGCTGTATGTGCCATTATGATCATGATCGCCATCATCTGTTTCTGCTGCGAATCTAGCGGCTATCTAATTTCCAACACTATTTTTAGTGACAGAGATAGGGGAGGACGATCAGGACATGTGCGAGGCTATGATGGGAATGCAAGATTATTGAGCCCTCCACTCTACATCAAAATCATACTTCTCACGAGCACAACATTTGTAAAATACAGATCCGATCTTGCTTTATCCTCACTCCAGCGCACTTATTCTTTTCATTATGAGCATGGAAATTTTATTATTATGAACCACGGAGCAGATTACAATATCAATTTGTCCAAATATAATGCCATTAGATTGCAAAATCAGTTTTTCCGAAGTTAAGAAGTTAAATCATTCAGTTTCTAAACATTTTAGGAGATTATATGTACTGACTAATTATATACAATATCATCACCCTAATATAATTCCATATTATCGTATATTGCAAGGTGGCAGAATAATTTTGTTTTTGTTTTTCACGTTAAATTGTCAATATTAACGTTCTTTCATTTCTACATCTTTGTGTTTATAATTACTCAGTGTGTTTATCTTAGTCATATTTACTTAATAAGATCTTAAAATTGCTCAGATTACAAAATTTCTGCATATTAGTGTTTATTATTATTGACTCTGTTTACTTTTTCATATTTAATTCATAATGTTATAAAACTACCATGCCAGCAGTATAAGATAGTTATTTCTTGGTGTTTTTTTGGTGGATTTTCTAATTCTGCTTCAAATTTAATTAGAAATTAGTAAAATCATAATTTTAAATTATTTGTATGGCATAACTTAAATAGCTCAGGGATTTTTTAAAAATGGAATATAATTTTATTTTTAAAAATACCATTTAAAATACAAAACATCATAAACATCACGATCTCACCATTAATGGTGGCTGTAAAGTTAAATTACAAAAAAAAAAAAAAGCTAAAAATTCACCTTGTGAGATTAAATCGTTATCAAATAAAAAAGGTCATGAATGTGTGTGAATTTGAGAGGTGTATTGGCTTGGGTGATTGTGAGTGCTCTTACTCTCAGATAGTAGATAGTATAGATTATGGATGTAAAGAAAATTTGATCCAATTTTAAATGAATAGGTGTTTTTAATCAAATAGTATGGATCACGTGTATGTGGAGAGTTCAAACAGATTCAGATGATGTGTGGAGAGTTGGATGAGATTTAGGTGATGTGTGGAGAGTTGGATGAGATTTAGGTGATAGTGGGTTATCTTATTGTTAATGTTTATGAAAGTTCATTTACCATTTAATTAATTTGAATATTTATAGACATTCATCAATTACATAATTTAATAAATAATTAATGGGAATTTAAATTAATAATTTAATAGATTATGTCTAAATATCGTTATGTCTGATATATTAGATCGCAATTCAATTTTTTTCTTATTCAAATTGACGATGAGCTAATCCAACCTTCTAAAAGTCCCCTTACAAAAAAAAGTCCCCTCAGTGAAAAGACAATGCCAAGGAATTGATGCTAACATACCTAATGAAAGCATCACATTCCAAAATGAAATGCTTCTGATTCCACTTCCCCAAAAGTACAAAAAGTACCCTGCCCCAAAAGTACAAAAAATACACACTGGTTTCTTCCAAAGCTTCTTTAGGTCTCTTCCACTAACCCATTTCACAGCAAAGTTGATGTGAGTTAGTTCTTAATTGAGCAATAATAATCTTAGCCTCCATGGAATGCTAACTCCAATGTACTCTTTTTGTTGGAGATCACAAGTGGGGTTGAAATCCTGAACATAGAACTTCTTCTTTCTACCTAACTCTTTTCCAAGCTTAAGGAACTTCTCCATAAGAAAATATTTAACTCCTTGCTATTTGTGAGACAAACATTTACGTAAATATTCCATTTTTGCATCAATTTATTGTTTTTTCTCATCCATGATTTCTTTCTCTTACTCATGCTTTCATTGAAGATACCTTTCGGCCATCTACCTACTCCCATTTGCTCAATTCTTTTTAGATACCTTATAAGAGGCACCATAGAAATTGCATGGGAGATGATCTTATTTCACTCAACATTATCTCATAAGGAATCAAACTTTTTATTTTGAACTTGCTCATGATCAAGAGTTTTTGGATTTTCTCAATTTGTTTCCATTGTGAAATAGTGATGCTACTAGCCCACAATTCACACCAATATAATATCACTGGACAAACTAGGAGTCAGAAAACACTTTAATCGGTTTTTGGATTTTCTCAATTTGTTTCCATTTTGTAATAGTGATGCTGCTAGGCTACAATTCACACCCATATAATATCACTGGACAAACAAGGAGCCCGAAAACACTTTAATTGTTTTCCAATCCCATAACTCTGCCTCTCTACATTTGTTTTGAAGTGCATATAATGCTTTCCACCCTCCTGAAATTCTATTTTTTCTGCAGTCCTCTGAATTAAGCTTGTTGAAATTGATAGCAAGGTCCTTGTATTCATTTACTTCTTCAAGAATGTTGCCTTCAAGGAAGAACATATGATGCTTCCTTTTATTAGAGAAAATCATTATTTTGGTCTCACTGGTATTGACTTGCATCTCCACTGCTTTACATAAAATGCTCAATGGCATATAGGTGCATCTTCAATCCATGGGCGGATTTAGCAATCAATACAAGATCATCAACATATAAAAAGAAGCTTTATCACAAACCCTCCCAACCCAATGCCATCCTCAGCTTACGGAAATGTGAAATGAATTAAAATTCCCTAAAATACTCTTTCATAAGATATTATTTTCATATTGTTAAAAATTTATTTTTAAATATATATAAATAAATTCGCTATTTTGAAAAACTCTTTAAAACATTCCAATTATACAAACTTCACATATAAAATAAATTTCTTCCAAATTTCAAATAAATTTAAATTCATATATATTAAACAAATTCCTACCGAATTTCAAATAAATATAACTAAAAAATTATGACCGAAGAACCTCCAAAAAAGATAAAACAGTTAAGAGTACGAAGTCACTAATACTTCCAAACAGCTTCCCGCAAACTTAATTTTAATTATGGTAATATTCATCTCTGCAATGCTTCTGCATCGCTCGTCTCCATGAGTACCCTATGGCCAGATGATAGCCACGTGCGCCTGAATCAGGTATCTTAAATTACCTTAAGCAACAAAAATATCTAACTGCCCGTGGCACTATATGCCATCTTCTTCTCTTTAATCCAGACAAACTGTCAAACGAAGATCCCCCGCCTATCTCCGTCAATATAATCAATGCACTGCACTGTGCAGCAATCGAGGCATCTTTAACATTAAAAGCCCCCTCCATCCCTGCAACACAAATTATGAGCTCTTCTAACTATTTTGTTGTATATGTCTTAACATGACAATCAATCCATGATTCCATTTCCCGCAACTCCTATTATTATAATTAGCCACTGGGGTCACCTTTAACAGAGGAACCCCTGCGTTGACTGGAGCATCATCATACGTATGCTCGGACATGACCTATTCTGCAACCATTTTCTCACTAAAGTTGGCACCATCCATCCCATTCAGTCAGTAGAATTAGACAAAAGACAGCATGACACAACTTTACAACTGCTTTTCTCACCGTGTGTTTCGTCTGGTCTTTATCGTTAGGACCCACCCCCACGCCCGGCAATAATTCATGCACTCCACAAAATTTAATCTGCTCTGCTCAGCCAATACATGAACGCTCAGATAAATTTGAAAAGCTTGGCAACATAATGAAGATTCCGCACTGGAGAGCTGATGCCCCACGTGGGCCAAACTATTACTACTGCAATTACCGTAGCTGGAGAGTGAGAGACAACACTCTAAGTGGTCATGACAGCTAAACATTGGCCAGTTACAAATAACCAGTGAATACTAATACAAATTTATATAGATTTGTGTACAGTTTTGTCATCATCAAAGTTTCGTATATCTCATAAAAATAGCATAAAGCAATACTTTTAAAAAATTGAGTAATCATCCGATACCTAAAAATGTTTCATACAAAATTGAACTGAGATCGAAATCTGTGTGGAGGAGGAGTCGTTCTAAAAACATGCCTATAAATTATATAAATGTACTATTAAAATCAATGTAATTGAACCTCCTTACTTCCTTTCTTTAATATTTATAAACACTTATCATCTAAACCACTATAAAAATAATAAATAGGAATTATATTATATTATATCATGTTTTAGGAATAGTGTCCTGAGGATAAGTCTTGGTATAGGCTTGAAAAGTCGACAAAAGAATGGAAAACACTATGGATCATCCGAGTTCAGCTTCTCAAAAACCACTCCACAAAAACCTACAAACTAAGTTATATAATTTTTTTA
>APFE031285568.1:97215-108714 GCA_000404065.3 Pinus taeda | reverse complement strand
TAAACAAATTAACATACCATCAATAATTAATACATAGCCATATTTAGTTAGAAATTTAATATATAAATAAGAATATATAATTATTTATGCAACTTAAAAAACAATAATCTTTTAATAATAATTTTTAAATTACCATTAGTATTAATTTATTTAACCCAATGTTATTTAAATAAATAAATTTATTTTGATACTATTCGCTCATTTATTAATTATACCTAATTTCTCTTATTTCTAGAAATACAATATTAGATTATTAATCTTAATATAATAAAAATAATAATAAGATTAAATTTATTAATATAAATCTGGCCTGGGTCCTAGAGTCAAAAATAGCTGTTAGGTAGCCGTTGGAGTCTCTGCCCAGTCTATTTAACTTGCTAGACAAGATCTGTTTCTTCAACTTGTCCTGATGATGAACCACAATAGTTGGTTCGAAACGCGTCAACAAAGGTCTCTCTCATGTGATTTAGGCCGAAGCTCTTCTTATAACTATGATGAATCACAGAAGCCTCAATTCTACAAAAAATAACTAGGCAACCATATGAATTAATTGGTTGGTAAAGGCCAATAAGCATCAATCCAATCCATGATAAACATCAAAACACTTAATTCATACATGCCATTTTGCTAAACTTAAAAAATCATAAAAGTTAACTAAATTATCACTTTATTTAAAATTATTGTTATTATTATTAATTATCAAAATTAGTCAATATATAAATTAAACACACACCCATACATATGTTTGTAACAAGATTAGTACCATGGAGATTCACCCACACTTTAAGATGCAGATTCATAATATGTAAATAAGTTTTGTTACAAAACCATGGCTTATCAATATCATATGCCAAAAAAATCATAACATATTTCATATGGCACTTGTTCATTTCAATTTTTTTTAATTAATAAATTTAATTAAAAGAGCACAAATGAATAACTATTTTGGAGATAAATCCCAATCTTTTAAATCTCAAAAAGGTAGATGTGTAATTATTTTTCTTATTTAAAATTATTTCAATGTGGGCCTTAATAAGATATTTGAATAGAATGAAACATCAAGACTTAGCAGGACCGAAGTTTTAGATTATGACCTTTTAGACGATGTGAACGTCTTCAAACTAGCCATTTATAGAACACGTGTCACCATGCTAAAAAGAATCCCCAAAAAATGAAGAAGCCAACAAATAAACAAAAAAGTTGGTAGTGTATAGATGAGGCAAAGGAAATTCTGGAAAACCAACTAGTCCAATCAAAAGAGGATGCTTAGATACATCATGGCTTACACACAACTGGGGGTGTGATGGCACATGATGATGTTTCTCCTAAACAAAACATGGTAAATACTGAAATTCTCATGGTTTTAGAACAAAAGACTAATGAGACACACATGGATGATTGTTTGGGGGGCACAAAACATGTCCATGTATTTGAGAGCTCAGACTCAGACAAGGATAATCCTCTGGAGATATCTGAGTGTTCTTTGGCTTTGGATCCAGTTGGCACCAGTTTGGTGGTTTGGCAGCGGGTCGAAAAAAAGAAAGGAAGGAAGGGGAAGATCAGTGCATCTTGATCTTCCCCAATATTTACCTTTTTTTTTCATTTTTTTTTTTCACTAATTTGTATGCACATTATTATGGTCATTTGGCCTTTATTTGTTATGCTTTAAGAATATAATTTTGATTTATGTAGGCCACTTATGGATTTAGGCACATCCAAGGAGAATGCAGATGTTATTGTGTGTATATACAAAATGCATTTTCTATTTACTATTGAATGAAAGTATAGATTTATTTTCGTAGGACAAAAATAAGATATTTGAATATATGCTGAGTAATATACTTCAATATCAATAGCTTTAATGGTTAGCTCAATTGTTGAGTTCCCATCCCTAAAAACATCTCCCTAATGGGAGGTAAAAGGGTCAATTCTCCTCGACACCCTCAGGGTTAAGATAGAGAAAAAGAGAATAACGATGACCATAAATAAAATATTTCATTATGCACATTTAACAAAATAATTTTGTATCAAGTAAAAAAATTATATATATAATATATATATATTATATATAATAATATATATATATATATATAATAAAAAAAATTAGTGTGTGTATAAAATATACACACACATAAGATATATGCACATACACACACATATAAATAAAGAATCAACCTACATCCAGAGATTGAATTAAAATTAAGATATATTATTTCAATTCATAACAAATTATAAGTAATTAGCGAAGAATAAAAAATATATGTTTCTTTAAAATGTAAATGTCATTTTTGAATATTTCTCATTCCCTAAATCATGACGACATGGATACTATTATTACTAAACGATGTTTAAGTTCCATTTCAACATAAATAGGAAGATCCTAAATGAAAACAACTCTGATAACATCGAACCTACAAATTCTCATACACTTACATATGGCATACACTTACATATGGCAGGCTCTGCAGGTTGCACAAATCCCTCTTATAGCCATGTCATCTCAGGTTACAATGCTCTTCATAGATGTCAAGTCTGTTCTCTCAAAATACCCGTCTCTCACTAATCCAATGGAAATGAAGGATTTAATAAAGAAGAGATCACAAATGTAACTTGATAATTTCGTAAGTGCTCTCTAGGTAGTCACCCACCAAAAGTAGTGATGGACCCTAAGTTTGAAGTAAATCAAATTGCATCAGAGAATTTATATGATATATGAAGGACTACACCGTCATTGGGAAATTTCTAAGGATTTGGCCCATAGAAAAATCTCTCTCATGGTGGATCCAACAAAAATAGAAACTTAAAGGACAAATCAAGCTTGAATTGAAGGAAAATGGCTTATTGATAATAATATTTGCTAACATAGAAGATAGAATTAGGATATTTGAAGGTGGACCATATTTTTTCAATTTGAAATGCCTCTATCTTCGAGTACAAGTTGGATATAGATGGCTTAGATTTGACAAACATGGACAAAGCTTGGAAATGAAAAGTCCAAAGAACTGTCTAGGAGCATCAAGTAGGAATATTAAACAAATCTTTCCTAAGAGCATAACTACAAGCTCAAAATTATACACTAGGTATGTTTCCATCCAGATCTCAACATGGAGTGCAAATTAAAACTATTATGTATTCTCCCAAATTACAAAAATAGGAAAATAAAAAGAAAAGGAAATCCAATCAACAAATTATTGAACAATTAGCCTAGGAAATGCTAGTCAATTCTGAACAAATTAAGTTTATCTCAGAGGTGTATTCCTCCACTCAACCAAGCTCCTAATGAAAGTAATATCATGGAATAAGAGGGGCCTAACTACTAAGGAAAGAATAGATCCCTTTCAAAATATATGGAGGGTGGATTCCCCTACTTTTATGATGATATAGGAAACTGAGTGTTCCGGTGAATATATTGATACAATAGTTCAAAGCAAATGGAGAAATTGTCAATTTTTAGCTATAGATGCACAAGGACCGGTTGGAGGGCTAGCAATATTTGTGGAACACTGAGGAAGATATGGTGTTTGACATGTTTTCCACTTCCAAAATCTAACTATTAAATTCCATCCCATAGGATCAACAAATACCTCTTATCACACTAATGTATATGGACTATCTCTCAAAAAGAACAAGGCTAGATTATTGCACTTGTTAAGAAACCTCTCTCCTATCATTGGAGATGAAGCATGGATCATTGGAGGAGGGATGAATATAATAAAATTCCTATTGGAAAATAAAGGAGGAATTCAAAAATTTGAGAACAAGGCTTGTTTATTTGGGGAAGTTTAGAAAAATCCAAACCGATGGACCTTGACACAATCGATGGTATTCACACTTGGAACAACGAAAGAAGATGTTCTCAACAAATCTCCTTCCTCCTTGATGGATTTATAATTTTAGAATCCCTAATGTTGAAGGATATGTTTATGGAGGTAGAAATTCTCCCTTACATATAATCAAAATTGGCTAATTGACCTAGAATTGGTTATCTAGGCTAGTCCAAAAAAGAGGCCTTTTAGGTTTGAGAAATTCTATATCTCTCACCCAACCTTCATAGAGAAATGGTAGAGACAAAAGAATAATTTAGAGGGATTGTCCAGGTATTAGTTACAATAAAACTAAAACAAGTAAAACAATCTACTCAATAAATGAAATCAAGAATATTTTGGAATATATTCCAAGCTAAGAAAGAACTAGAGGAGAAAGTGGAAACTCTATCACAAATGGCATTCATGGAAGATATGATGAGCTAATCCAAGAAGAAACAAATATCCTCACATAGATTGAAGATCAATATAGGAAAGATGTAACACACTAAACCCTTTCTTTGTGTCAGGCCATGAGGTAACTCATATGAAATTGTATTATTCATTTAGGTTGTTCATTATTATATACAAGAGGGAGTGACTATTTAGTTTCATCTCCTGATGACTCTCCATTTCCTCTATTATTTATTTACACTAATTACAGTTGTTCACCCAATCCCTTGATTAGGTGTCAAAATTCCCCCCCTTAATCTAAAGGGATGTTGGTGAGTCCAAGCATTGTTCTGAATCTTTCAAGCTTTTCTCTTCCAAGCACTTTGGTGAAGATGTCTGCAATCTGCTCACTAGTGGAACAATCGCAAAGATGGATTGTTTTGGCCTAAACATTATGTCGAATCAGATGATATTTTGTATTGATGTGCTTCGTTCGATCATGAAACTTTGGTTTCTTAGCCAACTTTATTACCGAGGTATTGTCAATCATGAGTGGAGTTGATTGTACTTGTTTTACCTGCAAATCTTTCAGAATTTTCCTGAGCCACACAATTCCTTTTGTTGCCTCAACTGCTACCACATATTCTGCCTCTGTTGTGGAATTTGTTGGAACTGATTACTTACGTGATCTCCAGGAGATAGCTCCTGATCCAAGACTCATAGCATAACTCAAAGTAGATACCCCAGTTTCTTTGTCTCCATCGAAGTATGAATCAGAGTATCCAATCAAGCTGAAGTCTCCCACCTACGTATACTTGAGTCCAAAGTCTTGAGTTCCCTTGAAGTACTTTAGAACTCTTTTTGCAGCAAACCAATTTCCCTCACAAGGCTTTTGCATAAAACTGGAGAGGATTCCAATAGCAAACGAAATGTTTGGTCTAGTAGTAGTTAGGTAGTTGAGACTTCCTACAAGTTGTCTATACTTTGTTGCATCCTCAAATTCTTTTCCTTCAATGGATGTGAGCTTTAAGTTTTGTTCCATTGGAGTAATCAGAGGATTGCATTTAGTCATGCCAAACCTGTTCAACAGATCTCCAATGTACTCCTTTTGAGAAAGGAATATGGACTTTGGATGTTGAGTTACTTCATTACCATGATAGTAATGAACATAGCCCAAATCAGTCATTTAAAAACCTTTCCTCAATTCCTTCTTTATGGATGCAATTTAGCTCTCATTGTTCCTTGTCATCAAAAGATCATCTACATATACCACAAGATATACAACTGTTTTGCCAACCTTCTTGACAAATAAAGTTGCATCATCAAGATAATAATGTTTGAAATTGAGTTTCAGAAGATTCTCAGTTAGTTTTTCATACCAGGCTAGCGGTGGTTGTTTGACGCCATACAAGGATCTCATAAGTTTGCATACTTCATGTTCATGTCCTTTCATAGCAAATCCTTCAGGTTGGGACATAAAAACATTCTCTTTTAGATCTCCATTCAAGAACGAAGTTTTTACATCCATTTGATGGACTTTCCAATCATTATGAGTTGCTAGGGAAAAGAGTGTCCAGATGGTAGCCCATTTTTCTGTGGGGGCAAAAGTCTCGTCATAATCGACCCCTTCCTTCTATGAAAAGCCTTTTGCCACAAGCTTGGCTTTGTGCTGGTCAAGTGAGCCATCAACTTGTTCTTGTAGACCCACCTGCAACCAATTCGTTTGGTTCCCAATGGAGAATTAACAAGCTTCCAAATGTCATTCTTTATCAAGGCATTATACTCCTTTTGCTTTGCTTCTTTCCATTCATCATGGGAAGCAGCTTCTTTGAAGGAAGTTGGTTCAAAATATGTAGACAAATTCAATTCACAATCATAAGAAACATCCATATCAATAGGTGAATCCGAGTCATCTACATCACCTCCATTTTGTCGAGTTGAATTTCTAGTTCCTGTCTTTCCAACTTCATCAGGATGAACACTTTCAAGTGTCTTTGTCAGCCACTTTGGGGGACCTTTCTGCAATGGTCCAGGTTGCTCCATTTATTGAGTTGGGACTGAATCAAGATTGAGTCTCTGAATTCTTTCAATCACATCACTCAAAGTATCATCTTTTTTTGGAGTTTCATGGGGGGGAGATAGTGCTCCAGAAGAAGATTCTATAGGTTGATCTAGTATAGGAATCCCCCCTTCAAGATGTGGAATCTGATTATCAAATTCTTGAATTGTTTTTTCATTTGTGAATCTATCCAAGAGATCAAGTTGCCACTCAACAACATTGTCGGTTTTGGATGATTCAAGAAAATTTACATCTCTATATACAACAAACTTTTTATTGACTTCATCATAGAGACGATATGCTTTGGAGGTGTTTGAATACCCCAAGAAGATACACTTACGACTTCTTGCACTAAGTTTGTTTCTATGTACCTTTGGTATCAATGCATAACATGTGGAACCAAAGACCCTGAGATGCTTTACCGAAGGAATGTGCCCACACCACATTTCATAAGGAGTCTTGTTTCTAATAGCATTAGATGGACATCTAATTTTTACATATACATCAAATAGAACTGCATCAGCCAGAACATCAATTTTACATTTTTGAAAAACATCATGGAGTGCACCATATTTAAGATTGTCCTATTCATTATTTTAGCTACTCCATTTTGTTGGGGATTATAAGGCATAGTTGTTTGATGTTTGATCCCATGTTGGCGAAGATAGTTTTAAAATTGATTTGAAGTGTATTCTTTTCCATTATCAGTGCAAATAGAGCCAATATGAGATTGTGCATCATTTTCAATCCATGTATGAAAGTTCTTGAATGTTTGAAAAGCATCAGATTTGTTCTTTAATAAATAAACCCAACATATTCAAGTGTAGTCATCAATAATTGTCATCATATATTTATTTCCATTTGTAGAAGGAACAAGCATTGGACCACATAAATTTGAATGAATGAGTTCAAGTTTTCTATGTGCTCTGGAATGTGAATCATGAAAGGACTGTTTCATATGCTTTACTAGAATGCAAGCATCACATTGCTTAAGTTTCCTAGGAATCGTAGGCAAACCAATAACACCATTTTTCTTCAACAAGAGGAGGTTGGACCATAGTTTAAGTGTCCAAATCTAGCATGCCATAAATGGAAATTTACCTGCTTCATAATGAGAATTGTATGAGAAATTTTGTGCACGAGTAGAGGTAGCCTGTAGCATAAGAAGCCTTTCTTCTTCTATCCCCATCATGACAAGTGAGTGGTATGATGCTTTTCTCACCTCAAGCTTTCCATGAAACATATGAATGGAGTGTCCTTGCTGATGGATGTGGACCAAGGACAACAAGTTTCTCCTCATCCATGGGAGATATAAAACATGACATAGAAGAAAGTCTAGAAGACCAGGCAATTTAAGCTTGATTGTGTCAAGCCCTGATGTCTTGAGTTTTGATTTGTCTACAAAGTATATTGCTCCATCAACATTGTCAGTAAATTTTTCAAAAAAATCTCTTCTAAAAGTCATGTGGCATGTTTCTCCTGAATCAAGCAACCAATCATTTTTCCAAGAAGCAAGTGAAGCATTAAATAAGTCTTAATTTACTCCAATATTACAGTGTGCCACAACATAGTGAGCGGAATTAGGTGCTTTACCTCTCTCTTTGTCATTAGTTTTACATTTGGGTTGGTTTATTTCCTGCTCAATTCTCTCCTAAGGAAACTTTCACGTGCATCATGTGATCCATCTCTTTTACAACATAAGCAATGCAAATCTGAATTTTCTCCTTGAGAGTGTCTACCCCCCCTGCCTCTAAAATTTTTCCCTCTTCCTCTTCGACCACCTCTTCCTCTGGAAGAATATTGAGCAAGATTCTTCTCTATATGTGCAAGACACACAACCTCTTCAAAAGACTAAGGAGTTGTATTCTTCCCAAAAGCTTTCTCTCTTTCAAATATTTTTTTTTTTCACAAGGGAGTCAAAGATAATATCTTTGAGGTTTCCATTTGCTTGTAATGACTCAAGATAATTTGAGTAAGTGGGATAAAGTGCCTTGAGAAAAGCTATCAGAGGAATGTCCAGTTCAACATTAGTGAATTTGATATCATGCATAATAGATTTTACTTCTGATGCAAGAGAAAGCTTGTAATGACTCAAGATAATTTGAGTAAGTGGGATAAAGTGCCTTGAGAAAAGCGATCAGAGGAATGTCCAGTTCAACATTAGTGACTTTGATATTGTGCATAATAGATTTTACTTCTGATGCAAGAGCAAGAGGATCATCATTTTGTAATTTAGGGGTGAACAATTTAATCATGAGTTGAACAAATTCAAGTGCAGAGTGTGAGTCATAGAGTTCCTTCAATTTTTGTAAGGCTTTGAAAGCATTTGAAAATGGAGAAATATGGAAACTCATCTCTTCATTTACTGATGCTGCAACCAATGCATAAGCCTTGTTGTTCTTATTTTCCCAAATGACGAGTTCCTTGTCGGAGGTAGGTTTTTCTGGCTCTTTGTCTCCATCTCCAACACACACTCCTTTCCACAGCTCATTAAAAATGAGAGTGTGTTTGATTTTCCGAGACCGCTCAGGATAATTTTCCTTCCCATTGAGGACCACGCCCACAATAGATATTAATGAGTGCATTTTTAAAAAATGTAAAAAAAATATACTTTTGCTGCCATTGTATATATTGTACTTCTAGTGGAGAAAAGCACAGTTCTGGTGCAAATTTTTTTAAAAAACAATTGCACTCTGATATATAGGACAAAGCTTCATAGAACCACAGAACTTCGAGCTAGAAAACTCTTGCAATGTACCAAATCAACGAAAAGCATCCAATCTAAATGCAAAGAGAGGAGTATTACAATAGGTGTATGAAGGCAGATAGATAGGCGTGATGGAGGGCAACAATGCGTAGGAGAACTATTGCACTATGTGAACATTGTTGAGGAGAGCCAACATTACATATATGTGTGGATATGGAGCAGCGTTTATGGAGGTGTTATTTGGGGGAATAATTATATGGTGGAGGGAATATATGATGCCAAGGAGTCATTGTATGACTGGTGCATTATTTAAGACATTAGATATACAACTATTTTGCCGGAGTATGGAGCATATTAGCTAAGTGAGAGTATGGAGCATATTAGCTGAGCAATATTCATGTCTGGTGGAGTGCATATATGAGGGAGGCACACAATATAAAAACACACATAATAAATCGCATATGGTATATGGGGACAATGTTAATAAGATTCAAATAGAGTTAATATCATACCAAGCATTCCACACAACAAAAATTGTGGGTTGAGTAGTCGACAGTGCGTATGGTGTTGTATGGGGAGTAGGTGTCTGAGACTAGAATTTATTTTTTAATGTTGCATGTTATCAGATTCATTAACAATCATTTATAAATCAGAAGAGCCACAAAGGCTTCGGTACTTGGAAGGAGAAACGTTTATGTAAATCAAAGGAAACACCAGGCAGCAAGGTGGAGGAGAAGAGCTTCTATGACTAGAGGACCAAGAATGGTGATGCCAGTATTTGGTGGATGGGAAGAGGCAGAATCCCTCGACTATTCTCTCATCTTTGTCACATGGCTCATAATGTCAGAAATAGAAAACGCATATGACAGTGCACTATTCAGGCCTCTAGAGCATGACAAAGGTGTCAGCTCTGCAAAATAGGTAGAACATAGGCCAGGAGGGAGTTACAAGGGAAAACTGTAATGCCAAAGATAGAGCTGGCTCTGATACCATGTCAAGCTAGGAGGTAACTCCTCAAATGAAATTGTATTATTCATTTAGGTTGTTCATTATTATATACAAGAGGGAGTGACTATTCAGTTTCATCTCTTGATGACTCTCCATTTCCTTTATTATTTATTTACACTAATTACAATTGTTCACTTAATCCCTATGATTAGGTGTCAACAGTTTGACATTCGAGGAATGGGGTAGAATTTTTTTTGCCCAATTGCCTTTAACTCAATGCTTCCTCCAAATCAACAGTCTCAAATCTTGGTTGAAATCTCAGAATTATAGTGACAGGATATCAAGGGATACAATTGCAAAATTGTTCCGGGCTCTCTTGTTGAGAAGCCTCTCCTATCATTGGAGATCAAGCATGGATCATTGGAGGAGGATTAAATCTAATACGATCCCTCTTGGAAAAGAAAGGATGAGTTCATAAACTAGAGAACAATTCTTATTTATTTGAGGAGGTTTAGCAAAATCTAAACTCATGGACCTTGACACAATCAATGGTATTCACTTGGAACAAGGAAAGGAGAGGTTCTCAACAAATAATTTCAGGATCCCCAATGTTGAACAATATGTTTATGAAGGTATAAATTCTCCCTTACATAGAATCACCATTGGCTAGTTGACCTAGAATTGGTTATCTAGGCTAGTCCAAAAAAGAGACATTTTAGGTTTGAGAAATTATATATCTCTCACCCAACCCTCATAGAAAAGTTGTAGAGAGAAAAGAACAATTTAGAGGGATTTTCCATTTATTAGTTACAATAAAACTAAAACAAGTAAAAAATCAACTCAATAAATGAAATTGTGAATATTTTGGGAATATATTCCAAGCTAAGAAAGAACTAGAGGAGAAGATGGAAACTCTATAAAAAAGGACATTCATGGTAGATAGGATGAGCTGATCCAAGAAGAAGAAAATATCCTCACATAGATTGAAGATCAATGTAGGCAAGATGTAACATACCCAACCCTTTCTTTGACATTTGAGGAATGGGGTAGAACTTTTTTTGTTCAACTGCCTTTAATTTTATGCTTCCTTCAAACCAATGGGCTCAAATCCTGGTTGAAATCTCAGAATTTAAGTGAGAGGATATAAAGGGATACAATTGCAAAACCATTCCAGACTCTCTTATCTCCATCCAATTTCGTGACCCCGGGTCCCCGGACCTCTTAGAAATGCAATTAAAATTCTCTTATAGGATTCCAACCTCCCAACTGTCTCAACACTCATCCCTGCTACCCAATATCCTGGACTATTTTTACATTTGAATTAGAAATAGTTACAGGCTTTTGGTCTTTTTGGATGGCCCTTTTTGCAGGAAAAAATAAGACATTTGAATATATGCTCAGTAATATATTTAAGTATCAATAGCCTTGAGAGTTAGCTCAATTGGTTGAGTTCCTATCCCTAAAAGCATATATCCCTAATGGGAGGTGATATGGTCAATTCTCCTTGATGCCCTCGAGGTTAAGATAGAGAAAGAGAGAATAATGATGACCATAAATAAAATATTTCGTTATGCACATTATGTAAAATA
>APFE031285568.1:56631-75292 GCA_000404065.3 Pinus taeda | reverse complement strand
TATGCACATACACACACATATAAATAAAGAATCAACCTACATCCAAAGATTGAATTAAAATTAAGATATATTATTTCAATTCATAACAAATTATAAATAATTAGCGAAGAAGAAAAAATATATGTTTCTTTAAAATTTAAATGTCATTTTTGAATATTTCTCATTCCCTAAATCGTGACGACATGGATACTATTATTACTAAACAATGTTTAGGCTCCATTTCAACATAAAGAGGAAGATCCTAAGTGAAAACAACTCTGATAACATCGAACCTACAACTTCTCATACACTTGCATATGGCAGGCTCTGCAGGTTGCACAAATCCCTCTTATAGCCATGTCATCTCAAGTTACAATGCTCTTCATAGATGTCAAGTTTTTTCTCTCAAAATACCTGTCTCTCACTAATCCAATGGAAATGAAGGATTTAATAAAGAAGAGATCACAAATGTAACTTGATAATTTCGTAAGTGCTCTCTAGGTAGTCACCCACCAAAAGTAGTGATGGACCCTAAGTTTGAAGTAAATCAAATTGCATCAGAGAATTTATACGATATATGAAGGACCACACCGTCATTGGGAAATTTCTAAGGATTTGGCCCATAGAAAAATCTCTCTCAGGGTGGATCCAACAAAAATAGAAACTTAAACTTAAAGGACAAATCAAGCTTGAATTGAAGGAAAATGGCTTATTGATAATAATATTTGCTAACATAGAAGATAGAATTAGGATATTTGAAGGTGGACCATATTTTTTCAATTTGAAATGCCTCTATCTTGGAGTACAAGTTGGATCTAGATGGCTTAGATTTGACAAACATGGACAAAGCTTGGAAATGAAAAGTCCAAAGAACTGTCTAGGAGCATCAGGTAGGAATATTAAACAAATCTTTCCTAAGAGCATAACTACAAGCTCAAAATTATACACTAGGTATGTTTCCATCCGGATCTCAACATGGAGTGCAAACTAAACCTATTATGTATTCTCCCAAATTACACAAATAGGAAAATAAAAAGAGAAGGAAATCCAATCAACAAATTATTGAACAATTAGCCTAGGAAATGCTAGTCAATTCTGAACAAATTAAGTTTATCTCAGAGGTGTATTCCTCCACTCAACCAAGCTCCTAATGAAAGTAATATCATGGAATAAGAGGGGCCTAAATACTAAGGAAAGAATACACCCCTTTCAAAATATATGGAGGGTGGACTCCCCTACTTTTATGATGATATAGGAAACTAAGTGTTCCGGTGAATATATTGATACAATAGTTCAAAGCAAATGGAGAAATTGTCAATTTTTAGCTATAGATGCACAAGGACCGGTTGGAGGGCTAGCAATATTTGTGGAACACTGAGGAAGATATGGTGTTTGACATGTTTTCCACTTCCAAAATCTAACTATTAAATTCCATCCCATAGGATCAACAAATACCTCCTATCACTCTAATGTATATGGACTATCTCTCAAAAAGAACAAGGCTAGATTATTGCACTTGTTAAGAAACCTCTCTCCTATCATTGGAGATGAAGCATGGATCATTGGAGGAGGCATGAATATAATAAAATTCCTATTGGAAAATAAAGGAGGAATTCAAAGATTTGAGAACAAGGCTTTTTTATTTGGGGAAGTTTAGAAAAATCCAAACTCATGGACCTTGACACAATCGGTGGTATTCACACTTGGAACAACGAAAGAAGATGTTCTCAACAAATCTCCTTCCTCCTTGATGGATTTATAATTTCAAAATCCCTAATGTTGAAGGATATGTTTATGGAGGTAGAAATTCTCCCTTACATATAATCAAAATTAGCTAATTGACCTAGAATTGGTTATCTAGGCTAGTCCAAAAAAGAGGCCTTTTAGGTTTGATAAATTCTATATCTCTCACCCAACATTCATAGAGAAATGGTAGAGAAAAAAGAATAATTTAGAGGGATTGTCCAGGTATTAGTTACAATAAAACTAAAAAAAGTAAAAAAAAACAACTCAATAAATGAAATCAAGAATATTTTGGAATATATTCCAAGCTAAGAAAGAACTAGAGGAGAAAGTGGAAACTCTATCACAAATGGCATTCATGGAAGATATGATGAGCTAATCCAAGAAGAAACAAATATCCTCACATAGATTGAAGATCAATATAGGAAAGATGTAACACACTAAACCCTTTCTTTGTGTCAGGCCATGAGGTAACTCATATGAAATTGTATTATTCATTTAGGTTGTTCATTATTATATACAAGAGGGAGTGACTATTCAGTTTCATCTCCTGATGACTCTCCATTTCCTCTATTATTTATTTACACTAATTACAGTTGTTCACCCAATCCCTATGATTAGGTGTCAACATTCCCCCCCTTAATCTAAAGGGATGTTGGTGAGTCCAAGCATTTTTCTGAATCTTTCAAGCTTTTCTCTTCTAAGCACTTTGGTGAAGATGTCTGCAATCTGCTCACTAGTGGAACAATCGTAAGGATGGATTGTTTTGGCCTAAACATTATGTCGAATCAGATGATATTTTGTATTGATGTGCTTCGTTCGATCATGGAACTTTGGGTTCTTGGCCAACTTTATTGCCGAGGTATTGTTAATCATGAGTGGAGTTGATTGTACTTGTTTTACCTGCAAATATTTCAGAATTTTCCTGAGCCACACAATTCCTTTTTTTGCCGCAACTGCTACCACATATTCTGCCTCTATTATGGAATTTGCTGGAACTGATTGTTTACGTGATCTCCAGGAGATAGCTCCTAATCTAAAACTCATAGCATAACTCAAAGTAGATACCCCGGTTTCTTTGTCTCCATCGAAGTCAGAATCAGAGTATCCAATAAAGCTGAAGTCTCCTACCTATGTATACTTGAGTCCAAAGTCTTGAGTTCCCCTGAAGTAATTTAGAACTCTTTTTGCAGCAAACCAATTTCCCTCACAAGGCTTGCATAAAACTGGAGAGGATTCCAATAGCAAACGAAATGTCTGGTCTAGTAGTAGTTAGGTAGTTGAGACTTACTACAAGTTGTCTATACTTTGTTGCATCCTCAAATTCTTTTCCTTCAATGGATGTGAGTTTTAAGTTTTGTTCCATTGGAGTAATCAGAGGATTGCAATTAGTCATGCCAAACCTGTTCAACAGATCTCTAATGTACTCCTTTTGAGAAAGGAATATGGACTTTGGATGTTGAGTTACTTCATTACCATGATAGTAATTAACATAGCCCAAATTAGTCATTTCAAAACCTTTCCTCAATTCCTTCTTTATGGATGCAATTTAGCTCTCATTATTCCCTGTCATCAAAAGATCATCTACATATACCACAAGATATACAACTATTTTGCCAACCTTCTTGACAAACAAAGTTGCATCATCAAGATCATAATGTTTGAAATTGAGTTTCAGAAGATGCTTAGTTAGTTTTTCATACCAGGCTTGCGGTGGTTGTTTGACACCAAACAAGGATCTCATAAGTTTGCATACTTCATGCTCATGTCCTTTCATAGAAAATCCTTCAGGTTGGGACATAAAAGCATTCTCTTTTAGATCTCCATTCAAGAAAGAAGTTTTTACATCCATTTGATGGACTTTCCAATAATTATGAGTTGCTAGGGAAAAGAGTGTCCGGATGGTAGCCCATTTTGCTGTGGGGGCAAAAGTCTCGTCATAATCAACCCCTTCCTTCTGTGAAAAGCATTTTGCCACAAGCTTGGCTTTGTGCTAGTCAAGTGAGCCATAAACTTGTTCTTGTAGACCCACCTGTAACCAAATCGTTTGGTTCCCAATGGAGAATTAACGAGCTTCCAAGTGCCATTCTTTATCAAGGCATTATACTCCTTTTGCTTTGCTTCTTTCCATTCATCATGGGAAGCAACTTCTTTGAAGGAAGTTGGTTCAAAATATGTAGACAAATTCAATTCACAATCATAAGAAACATCCATATCAATAGGTGAATCAGAGTCATCTACATCACCTCCATTTTTTCGGGTTGAATTTCTAGTTCTTGTCTTTCCAACTTCATCAGGATGAACACTTTCAAGTGTCTTTGTCAGCCACTTTGGGGGACCTTTCTACAATGGTCCAGGTTGCTCCATTTATTGAGTTGGGACTGAATCAAGATTGAGTCTCCCAATTCTTTCAATCACATCACTCAAAGTATCATCTTTTTTTGGAGTTTCATGGGGGGGGAGATAGTGCTCCAGAAGAAGATTCTATAGGTTGATCTAGTATAGGAACCCCCCCCTTCAAGATGTGGAATCTGATTATCAAATTCTTGAATTGTTTTTCCATTTGTGAATCTATCCAAGAGATCATGTTGCCACTCAACAACATTGTCGGTTTTGGATGATTCAAGAAGAATTACATCTCTATATACAACAAAATTTTTATTGACTTCATCATAGAGACGATATGCTTTGGAGGTGTTTGAATACCCCAGGAAGATACACTTACGACTTCTTGCACCAAGTTTTTTTCTATGTACCTTTGGTATCAAGGCATAACATGTGGAACCAAAGACCCTGAGATGCTTTATCGAAGGAATGTTCCCATACCACATTTCATAAGGAGTCTTGTTTCTAATAGCATTAGATGGACATCTAATTTTTTCATATACATCACATAGAACTACATCAGCTAGAACATCAATTTTACATTTTTGAAAAACATCATGGAGTGCACCATATTTAAGATTATCCTATTCATTCTTTCAGCTACTCCGTTTTGTTGGGGATTATAAGGCATAGTTGTTTGATGTTTGATCCCATGTTGGAGAAGATAGTTTTCAAATTCATTTGAAGTGTATTCTTTTCCATTATTAATGCAAATAGAGTCAATATGAGATTGTGCATAATTTTCAATCCATGTATGAAAGTTCTTGAATGTTTGAAAAGCATCAGATTTGTTCTTTAATAAATAAACCCAACATATTCTAGTGTAGTCATCAATAACTGTCATCATATATTTATTTCCATTTGTAGAAGGAACAGGCGTTGGACCACATAAATCTGAATGAATGAGTTCAAGTTTTCTATGTGCTCTAGAATGTGAATCATGAAAGGACTGTTTGCTGTGCTTTACTAGAATGCAAGCATCACATTGCTTAAGTTTCCTAGGAATCGTAGGCAAACCAGTAACACCATTTTTCTTCAACAAGAGGAGGTTGGACCATAGTTTAAGTGTCCAAATCTAGCATGCCATAATAAACTTGATGGAAATTTACGTGCTTCATAATGAGAATTGTATGAGAAATTTTGTGCACAAGCAGAGGTAGCCTACAACTTAAGAAGCCTTTCTTCTTCTATCCCCATCATGACAAGTGAGTGGTCTGATGCTTTTCTCACCTCAAGCTTTCCATGAAACATATGAATGGAGTGTCCTTGTTTGTGGATGTGGACCAAGGACAACAAGTTTCTCCTCATCCATGGGAGATATAAAACATGACGCAGAAGAAAGTCTAGAAGACCAGGCAATTTATGCTTGATTGTGTCAAGCCCTGATGTCTTGAGTTTTGATTTGTCTACAAAGTATATTGCTCCATCAACATTGTCAGTAAATTCTTCAAAAAAATCTCTTCTAAAAGTCATGTAGCATGTTTCTCCTGAATGAAGCAACCAATAATTTTTCCAAGAAGCAAGTGAAGCATTAAATAAGTCTTAATTTACTCCAATATTACAGTGTGCCACAACATAGTGAGCAGAATCAGGTGCTTTAACTCTCTCTTTGTCATTAGTTTTACCTTTGGGTTGGTTTATTTCCTGCTCAATTCTTTCCCAAGGCAACTTTCATGTGGATGCATCATGTGATCGATCTCTTTTGCTACATAAGCAATGCAAATCTGACTTTTCTCCTTGAGAGTGTCTACCCCCCCTGCCTCTAAAATTTTTCCCTCTTCCTCTTCGACGACCTCTTCCTCTGGAAGAATATTGAGCAAGATTCTTCTTTATATGTGCAAGACACACAACCTCTTCAAAAGACTAAGGAGTTGTATTCTTCCCAAAAGCTTTCTCTCTTTCAATTTTTTTTTTCACAAGGGAGTCAAAGGTAATATCTTTGAGGTTTCCATTTTCTTGTAATGAATCAAGATAATTTGAGTAATTGGGATAAAGTGCCTTGAGAAAAGCTATCAGAGGAATGTCTAGTTCAACATTAGTGACTTTGATATCATGCATAATAGATTTTACTTCTGATGCAAGAGCAAGCTTGTAATGACTCAAGATAATTTGAGTAAGTGGGATAAAGTGCCTTGAGAAAAGCTATTAGAGGAATGTCCAGTTCAACATTAGTGACTTTGATATCGTGCATAATAGATTTTACTTCTAATGCAAGAGCAAGAGGATCATCATTTTGTAATTCAGGGGTGAACAATTTACTCATGAGTCGAACAACTTCAAGTGTAGAGTGTGAGTCATAGATTTCCTTCAATTTTTGTAAGGCTTCGAAAGCATTTGAAAATGGAGAAATATGGCAACTCATCTCTTCATTTACTGATGCTGCAACCAATGCATAAGCCTTGTTGTTCATATTTTCCCAAATGACGAGTTCCTTGTTAGAGGTAGGTTGTTCTGGCTCTTTGTCTCTGTCTCCAACACACACTCTTTTCCACATCTCATTAAAAATGAGAGTGTGTTTGATTTTCCGAGACCGCTCAGGATAATTTTCCTTCCCATTGAGGACCACTCCCATAATAGATATTAATGAGTGCATTTTTAAAAAATGTAAAAAAAAATATACTTTTGCTGCCATTGTATAAAATTGTACTTCTAGTGGAGAAAAACACAGTTCTGGTGCAAATTTTTTTAAAAAACAATTGCACTCTGATATATAGGACATAGCTTCAGAGAACCACGGAACTTTGAGCTAGAAAACTCTTCCAATGTACCAAATCAACAAAAAGCATCCGATCTGAATGCAAAGAGAGGAGTATTACCATAGGTGTATGAGGGCAGATAGATAGGCGTTATGGAGGGAAAAAGTGCGTAGGAGAACTGTTGCACTATGTGAACATTGCTGAGGAGAGCCAACACTACATATATGTGTGGATAGGGAGCAGCGTTTATGGAGGTGTTATTTGGGGGAATAATTATATGGTGGAGGGAATATATGATGCCAAGGAGTCATTGTATGACTGGTCCATTATTTAAGACATTAGATATACAACTATTTTGCTGGAGTATGGAGCATATTAGCTGAGTGAGAGTATGGAGCATATTAGCTGAGAAGTATTCATGTCTGGTGGAGTGCATATATGAGGGAGGCACACAATATAAAAACACACATAATAAATCACATATGGTATATGGGGACAATGTTAATAAGATTCAAATAGACTTAATATCATACCAAGCATTCCACACAACAAAAATCGTGATACCACACAACAAAAATTGTGTGTTGAGTAGTCGACAGTGCGTTTGGTGTTGTATGGGGAGTTTGTACCTGAGACTAGAATTTATTTTTTAATGTTTCATGTTATCAGATTCATTAACAATGATTTATAAATCAGAAGAGCCACAAAGGCTTCGGTACCTGGAAGGAGAAACGTTTATGTAAATCAAAGGAAACACCAGGCAGCAAGGTGGAGGAGAAGCGCTTATATGACTAGAGGACCAAGAATGGCGATGCCAGTATTCGGTGGGTGGGAAGATGCAGAATCCCTCGACTATTGTCTCATCTTTGCCACAGGGCTCATAATGTCAAAAATAGAAAACGCATATGAAAGTGCACTATTCAGGCCTCTGGAGCATGACAAGGTGTCAGCTCTACAAAATAGGTAGAACACAGGCCAGGAGGGAGTTACAAGGGCAAACTATAATGCCAAAGATAGAGCTGTCTTTGATACCATGTCAAGCCAAGAGGTAACTCCTCAAATGAAATTGTATTATTCATTTAGGTTGTTCATTATTATATACAAGAGGGAGTGAGTGTTTAGTTTCATCTCCTGATGACTCTCCATATCCTCTATTATTTATTTACACTAATTACAGTTGTTCACTTAATCCGTATGATTAGGTGTCAACAGTTTGACATTCGAGGAATAGGGTAGAATTTTTTTTGCCCAATTTCTTTTAACTCGATGCTTCCTCCAAACCAACAGCCTCAAATCTTGGTTGAAATCTAAGAATTATAGTGACAGGATATCAAGGGATACATTTGCAAAATTGTTCCGGGCTCTCTTGTAGAGAAGCCTCTCCTATCATTGGAGATCAAGCATGGATGATTGGAGGAGGATTAAATCCAATACGATCCGTCTTGGAAAAGAAAGGATGAGTTCATAAACTAGAGAACAATTCTTATTTATTTGAGGAGGTTTAGCAAAATCTAAACTCGTGGACCTTGACACAATCAATGGTATTCACTTGGAACAAGGGAAGGATAGGTTCTCAACAAATAATTTCAGGATCCCCAATGTTGAACAATATGTTTATGAAGGTAGAAATTCTCCCTTACATAGAATCACCATTGGCTAGTTGACCTAGAATTGGTTATCTAGGTTAGTCCAAAAAAGAGACATTTTAGGTTTGAGAAATTATATATCTCTCACTCAACCTTCATAGAAAAGTTGTAGAGAGAAAAGAACAATTTAGAGGGGTTTTCCATGTATTAGTTACAATAAAACCAAAACAAGTAAAAAATCAACTCAATAAATGAAATTGTGAATATTTTGGGAATATATTCCAAGCTAAGAAAGAACTAGAGGAGAAAATGGAAACTCTATAACAAACGACATTCATGTAGATAGGATGAGCTGATCCAAGAAGAATAAAATATCCTCACATAGATTGAAGATCAATGTAGGCAAGATGTAACATACCCAACCCTTTCTTTGACATTTGAGGAATGGGGTAGAACTTTTTTTGTTCAACTGCCTTTAATTTTATGCTTCCTCCAAACCAACGGGCTCAAATCCTGGTTGAAATCTCAGAATTTAAGTGAGAGGATATAAAGGGATACAATTGCAAAACCATTCCAGACTCTCTTATCTCCATCCAATCTCATGACCCCAGGTCCCTGAACCTCTTAGAAATGCAATTAAAATTCTCTTATAGGATTCCAACCTCTCGACTGTCTCAACACTCATCCCTGCTACCCAATATCCTGGACTATTTTTAAATTTCAATTAGAAATATTTACAGGCTTTTGGTCTTCTGGGATGGCCCTTTTTGCAGGAAAAAATAAGACATTTGAAGATATGCTCAGTAATATATTTAAGTATCAATAGCCTTGAGATTTAGCTCAATTGGTTGAGTTCCTATCCCTAAAAGCATATATCCCTAATGGGAGGTGACAGGGTCAATTCTCCTTGATGCCCTCGAGGTTAAGATAGAGAAAGATAGAATAACGATGACCATAAATAAAATATTTCATTATGCACATTATGTAAAATAATTTTGTATTAACATAATTGAAGGTAAAAAATTTCAATTGATATATATATATATATATATATATATATATTATATATATATATATATATATATATATATATATATATATATATATAGTGTGTGTGTGTGTGTGTGTGTGTGTATAATACACACACCACATAAGATATATGCACATCCAAATATTGAATTAAAATTAAGATATATTATCTCATTTCATAACAAATTATAAATAATTAGTGAAGAATACAAAGCATATGTTTCTTTAAAATTTAAATATCATTTTTGAATATTTGTCATTTCCTAAATCATGACAACATCGATATTATTATTACTAAATGGTGTTTAAGTTCCTAATTTAAAATAACTCTGATAACATCAAACCTAGGGATTATGACACACTTGCATATGGCAAGATTTGCAGGTGCCGCAACTCCTTCTTATAGCCATGCCATCTTAGGTGACAATGCTCTTCATAGATGTCAAGTTCGTTCTCTAAAAAAATATGTCTCTCACTAATCCAATGGAAGCAAAGGATATAATAAAGAAGATATCACAAATGTAACTCGATAATTTCATAAGTGCTCTCTAGGTACCTGCCAAAAGTAGTAGTGGACCCTAAATTTGAAGTAAATCAAATTGCATCAAAGAATTTATATACTATATGAGGGACCAGACTCTCATTGGAAAATTTAAGGATTTGGCCCATAGAAAAATATCTCTAATCATGTGTTTTGGAGAATTTGGTATCTATGGATAAATACTAATTCCCTAGATAAGTAGCCATATCTAGAACAATAGTTTAAATTATTTTAGTATTTCCCTATAAGCAATAGATAAGATGCGAAGATGATAAGACCTACTTGTAGTTCTGCTTTCCTCTCATCTCCTTTGTATCGATCCCGTCACTCCTTCTGGTACTTAATACACTTGAGAGGTACCTATAAACATAACAGAAAACAAAGAATCGATCAAAGAAAAATATCTATTGAATATAAGTGATTGGAATCAGATACATTTCACACATATAAGCATTATAAAACAATACAAACATATGGGATAAAGGTTCAAACACTTTATTGAATAGAAGAGGGAATTACAACCATTTGTGTCTGATTCAAAGGCATTCCTGTAGTTTGGATACCATCCACATCACATCAAAAGCATGACAAACTTGTAGCATTACAATACTTGCTTCAAAGCCAAGTCTCATAGCAACATTGTCTCCTTACAATTCAACATAATCTAGCCCCTGATCACTTAGATGACTGGTAAATTTATAGGGAGATGAAGGAGGTTTTGTCATAAATGTTACATTGAATGGCCTTCCATACTTAGAATTAGTTCCATGGAGGAAGGGATGAGAGGATAGGATGGACCTTAACTCATTCCTCATCCATTTTAGAGCTTGTAGGAGTTGATATCTGAGGGAACCTTCTAGATGACTCCAAAAGATAAGAATATTCCCCAAACCCTATGTGAATTTTGCTCAAACGCGCCCAACGCAGGTGTAAGGAAGCCTAAATGTTTTGCAGAGCACCTTGGTATGGAACTAACTGCTCTGCAGTGCACCCTTACATGCGCCTACCTGCGATGGTCCCTGGAGAGGGCATTTCCAAATGTCTTCAAGTCATGAAAATGTCTAGGAAGGAGGCATTCGAAGGGGTGACTTGTTTAGGGGATGTAGAAACTAAAATTAGGGTTTGATGAGCCCTAAAACACTGATGTAGATGTTGGTATTGATGTGCCCAAATGGATCTATAATAGCTACCCCCTAAAGTATGAAGTCGGAAAAATGGCAATGTCGAATGAAATGCTTTATGATGTGATGAGGAGGTATCGAAGTGAAAGGTGACCTACATCAATTACAATACATGTATCATGATATTTTATTTTTACATGAATCACTAAGGGAAGGCATACCCATGCTCAACCTATAAAATTTCATTACATGTGCATAAATAGTCGTCTACAAATATAGACCCATGATCAGAATGACCATCAATATAAATCCATTGTACATATGATTTAGTACTCCTAAAATCACAACCCATATGGATGAAACTAGATCTGGGGTCTTCTATCTCGTTCAATCATTCGCTCAAGTATGAGTTTAACCATGTGAATATGTGATTTGAAGTCAAACATGGGAAGACACCATTTTATTACTAGCCAATGATGTAAGTTGTTAACAAATGCAAGAGAAATCACCGATAATGATAATGATCCTCAAGGTACTGCAATACATTTTGTAGGGTGTGAATGGATGATTTGATGTTGAACACCATACAAAGTCTTTTGGTTGAAGGCCATTGATGTCAACCTATCGTCGGAAGCGAGAAACCTGCCATTGATGTATGCAAGCCTCAAGGTACTAGAAGGGTGTTTCTAAGTCAACTTCTTGAATAATGTGCTAATGTCGACAAGGAGTGACTTGTCGTAGGAGGGACTTGATGTGTACCACATCAACGACATGAAATGAGTGTAGTGATTTTAGAGATGGAATTTGACTGAAAATACAAGGCTCAGGAATGGCGGTCATGAAAATGTAGGTTTATGGTATTGGAAAAGATGGATTTTGACTAAATTGAACATGTCAGTGACACTAAAATGAATTGGTAGCATTGAACCAAAACAAAGTGATGGATGGTAAGATAGACCAACAGTGTGATAACCATCAAGCTGATAACCCAACCCAAATAGTCACATTGATGGAGTGAAAGTGTCATGTTCAAGAGTGACCTGTTACCATAAAGTGGTTTTCCCCTTTTCCCCTTTTCCCCAATCATTACTGACCAGTACCTCTTTATTTTTTATCAAGCTTGAGGAGGATAACATATGCTTGTTGCATAATTCCACCCTTCAGGTGAATCCATCACTATTTGATGTTTTAACGAGTTTAGCAAAGGTGAAAATTGGTCTTGTTTAGATGGACAAGTTTGTCACTATTTGATGTTTTAACGAGTTTAATGACAAAGATAACTTGGTCCTTTTCGTGTTTAGAGAGTTTGAAAATGGACAAAAAGACAACTCCACAAGTTCTTTTTCATAAATTAATCTCTCAATCCCAAAAATGCGTAAAATAATACAAGATAGATGTCATTTCCAATCCGTTAATGAGCTAGAAAGGACAAGCACTCAACAATATTTTCATGTTTAGAGACCCTAAAAAGAGCTTAAAGAGGACTCCACTTTGAGGAGCGTGTGGTGTCTAGGATAGCAACTAGTTCTAATGATGTTGGAATTTCTCAAAACTTGTTGAATTATGTGAAGAGGCTAGCTAATAAGACCACTCATTGAAACTCTTCCTCAAAAAAAGGGTAATACAACCAAGTGAAAGCGTATGATCGGCCAAAGGGATGGTGGCAATAGAAGGAGAAAAAACAAGGCTCATCTGATGGAAAAGGCTGATAGGATGGAAGTCACGAGGGTTAAAATGGAGATGGGTTAATTTTTACACAAGCTTGAAACATATGGAACTATGCTTGGGTTCAGTTTCATGTTTACACAAGCTTGAAACGACAAACTATGCTTGGATTCAATTTCTTTTTTACACAAGCTTGAAATGAAGAACTATGCTTGGATTCAGTTTCATTTTTACACAAGCTTGAAATGAAGAACTATGCTTGAGATTGGTTTACATGCTCCCAACATGATGAAAGGGAGAGTCTCTTGTAACTAGATGGAAGTCGTTGCAGTGAAGTAGGACGGTTATCCAACACCTTCCTAGATTCATCCAAATAAGGACAAAGGTGAATGGGGTGATTCCCTTCACATAACCTCCAGGGAAACTTAACTTTACCACTAGGTGCATGCCCCCCAAGCTTCATTATATTCACCTAAGTAGACTACTCGTGGCTATCAGGTGGATGGAATGAAGGTTCTTTTACGAGATCAATTTAAAGACTCGACTAGGATTTTACAAGATCTAATCAAAGACTTTACTTGGAACTTTGCTCTAGGGGACCTTGTTTCATTTTTTAATGAGCTTGACACAAGACAAGGAACTCTACGTAGATTCCCTGTTTCATTTTTTAATGAGCTTGACACAAGACAAGGAACTATGCTCATACTCCTTGTTTCATTTTTTAGCAAGGTTGACACAAGACTAGGAACTATCCTCATATTCCTTGTTTCATTTTTTAACGAGGTTGACACAAGACAAGGAACTATCCTCATGGGAGTTGTTTAATTTTTTAATGAGGTTGACACAGTAAAAGAAATATCCTCATATTCCTTGTTTAATTTTTTAACAAGCTTGACACAAGACTAGGAACTATGCTCATGGGCCTGTTTCATTTTTTAACAAGGTTGACACATTAAAAGAACTATCCTCATATTCCTTGTTTCATTTTTTAACGAGGTTGACACAAGACCAGGAACTATCCTTGTATTCCTTGTTTCATTTTTTAACTAGGTTGACACAAGACAAGGAGCTATCCTCATGGGCCCTGGTTCATGGCCCATAAGAGGTCATGACTTCCAAGAGGTTCTCATCAGATGGGAGAACAATGCTTTGGAAGGAGAGATTTGGTTCCAATGCCCCCAATACATAATGTACAACATCACGTAATTAATTGTCTATTGATGTAGGCATGGAATGGGTCGCCACATAATTAACCCGTGGTGGGGATGACACCGTTGGTACAAAAGGACCATTTAGGGAAGATGGTTGACTGGAAGCCATATTTGGACTAGGAAATGAAAGCTGGTCAATGATGACAATTTTTCCTTCATGCTGGAAATAAATCACTCAAGAGAGTGCTGAAACAATAGCTCCCATGTCATAAACATAGCCGTGCACAAGAATTAAATTGTAATCTAAAGGTCCTGGGACTACCATCAAATTCAGATAAACAATTTTTCCTCCCAAAGTAATAGGAAACTGAGGAAGGATCCCTAATGGTTGACTAGTTCTTTTGTCAAAAGCCAATAGATTCTGGGTAACAGGCACAAGTGGCGGTGAACCAAGCGCTTGCTTGCTAAGTAGTTGAGAAAAGGATACTCATAGATGCACCTTCATCTATAATAGTTCCAGATAAAATCATATTACAAACCTGTACTATGATCTGGAAAGGCACATAAGAAGGAAGATGGAATCTTACTAGTCGATTCCAATCAAAGGAAGTGACCAGACTATTTGGAGGGGGTATCATAGAAACAGGGGAATTATCCCCTTGAGTTACTAGAATGAGAGGATTTTCCTCCTATCTTGATGGAACAAGAGGATTACCTCCAAGCTCATTTGGATATGAAGAAACTAAAATGACCTGAGTGATATCATATTCACTCTCTTTGGGAAAGGTACGGTTAACTGAACGTAAAATTGGGTCAATTGTTACCTCGAACTGTTGGTTTGGGTCGGGTATAGACTATTAGGATTCACTTTCAGAGAGAGTGGGTTTGATCGACGGTTGATTTGAGTTAGTCAATGCATCAACTAGTGAAGGATTAAGGGAGAGTCTCCTATAACCAGATGGAAGTCGTTGTAGTGAAGCAGGACGATTATCCAACACTTTTTGGGCTTCATCTAGATAGGGACAACGGTGAATGGGGTGGTTCCCTTCACATAACCTACAGGGAAACTTAACTTTATGCTTATTTCCATGAGCTTTACTACCACTGGTTGATGGTGTCTCATCAACATGATCTCCAGAAGTTGATGACACAGGATGATGTGAACGAGAAGACCATTCTTCTAAGATTTGAGGAATATCAGGAAAATTTCAAAGAAAATGGTCTCCCGTGCAAAGTTTGCATGGATATCAAACTTTGTGAGGCTTAACAAATGGTTTCTCATCAGATGTTGCATTCAAAGCAATGGTTTCTTGGTTGCCCCTCTGCTGAATTTGCTTCTTCTTCTTCTTCTTCTTCCCTTTCTTCTTCTTCTTAGCCACCTGGTTACTAGTGCCAATACTTTCACTAGGTGAAGAGGAAGAAGGGGAGGAAGAAACAACCGAGGAAGAAGGAAAAGGGTCAACTTTAGGATCAAGTAGAGGTTGATTTTGTCTAGTTGGAGGAGTACTTGATTACGAAGAATTCAAGAAATTTTGAACCAAGGGGGTTGAAAACGACCATACTAGAAAGCCTATGGTAAGTCCTGGAAGGGACAATGTAGCCATATAAGGAGCACCAATACTTCCAAAAGGAGGAAAAGGACTAGGATTCCCATCAAAAGGAATTCCCTAATCGGTGGACTCCCGATTTGTTGCCATATGTCTCAACCTAAGATCAACTAAGGAGCAAGCGTGGAGGATGTTATCTGCAGTCAATTAAATTTATTTTAATCAAAGTAACATAAAAAAAAGAGGGATAATCTAGGCAAAAGGTTTACCAGGCAACTATGAACTGCAGAATACCTCCTCGTGAACCAAGAAGTATGGGCAAGCAATCTCCCCGAATGTTGTATTTAGTGTATCACAGTGTACAAGGCAGCCGACTCAGTTACCTAAGGATGGATAGCAACCTATTGTTGTCCTCCCATATATACTCGAAAGTACATGGAGGCCCAATACATATAAGCACTTTCTAATGCAAAACCACACAGTGAGAGCATTCCCATATACCTTATGTACTGTAACACCCCCCTATATACCCAAAGGTACATGGATGAGCTACAATATAATCACATACGTGGAATGAGGTATCACACTCAGGATGTATTGCAGACAATTTAGTGACAACTGCTTTATTTTATGACGTCGGAACACGTCTCTAGCCTAGATCCACTAGATGTTTTCATTAATGACAATGCTCCATTAGGTAAATTGATGTTAATTTTAAGTTGATATTGCTTAGGAATTTTATTTTCAATTTCACCATGCGATGTATTATGAAATTCCTAGGAATGAAACTATCATGATAAGCACTCTTTCCATTCAATTTAACAATGAAAATCCTAGCTACTTAGGGATAGAGTAATTAAATTTCTTTCGATCAAAGAGCAAAGAGCACAATCTAACGTAATTTGCCTACACTATTCCTATGATCACACACAAATTTTTCAATGCAACATTCATGTATTTATTTTCGATTTCCTTAATGTGAATATGAACAAAAGGAAATATGCACATACAATCAATCAATCTTTCATAAGAACAAAGACTTTTATGACAGTTCTGTTTCAAAGGAAAATAAGATTTTATGACACTTTCTTTCGAATGAAGATTAATCAACTATATTCTAACTTTGACTATAGACTGATAATGAAAAAGAAAACATTAAAGAAACATTAATCAATCAAATCAAAGTAGGTCCATACAAGGAGATAGAAACTTGTTCTCTAAGACATAACATTCATTGATCAATCAACAAACAAACACACAGAGAAAAGTTGGAAGAAACACATTCCAAAGGTGGGAAACTGACCCTGCGAGGATCAGTGCAGCCATAAATGGGAGATAGTACACTTCAGAGCACTGTCCCTAAGCCAGGGTGCTCTGCATCACACTTTGTGCCTCACAAGCCTACGCTGGTGACAATGAGCCATTTCAAAAGGCAATTTGACACAATTTTGACCAAATTTTCAATAAAAAATAGCTGAATTACAATCTATCAACACAAGTAAGGTCTGTAAGGATTTCATAGGAGGTGGATAAGACAATAGGAAAGAGTATCTTTCCCAACAGAGTCACCAGTTTGTTTTGGAGAAGTTGGTATCTACGGATAAATACTAATTCCCTAGATAAGTAGCCATATCTAGAACAATAGTTTAAAGTATTTTAGTCTTTCCCTATAAGCAATAGATAATATGAGAAGATGATAAGACCTACTTGTAGTTCCACTTTCCTCTCGTCTCCTTTGTATCAATCCCATCGCTCCTTCTCGTACTTAATACCCTTGAGAAGTACCTGTAAACACAATCGAAAACAAAGAATCGATCAAAGCAAAAGATCTATTGAATATAAGTGATTGGAATCAAATACATTTCACACATATAAGCATTATAAAACAATACAAACATATGGGAGAAAGGTTCGAATAGTTTATTGAATAGAAGAAGGAATTACAACCATTTGTGTCTGATTCAAAGTCATTCCTTCAGCTTGGATCCTATCCACATCACATCAAAATCACGACAAACATGTAGCATTACAATACTTGCTTCAAAGCCAAGTCTCACAACAACATTATATCCTTACAATTCAACATAATCTAGCCGCTAATCACTTAGATGAGTGATCAATTTATAGGGAGATGAAGGAGGTTTTGTCATAAATGTTGGCATTGAACAACCTTCCATACTTAGAATTAGTTCCATGGAGGAAGGGATGAGAGGATATGATTCATCCTAACTCATTTCTCATCCATTTTCGAGCTCATAGGAGTTGATAAGTGAGGGAACCTTCTAGATGACTCCAAAAGATAAGAATATTCCCCAAACCCTATGTGAATTTCGCTCAAACACGCCCAGTGCAGGTGAAAGGAAGCCTAAATGCTCTGCATAGCACCCTGGCATGGACTTAACTACTCTGCAGTGCACCCTTACATGGGCCTCCCTACATTGGTCCCTCTAGAGGCCAATTCTGGATGTCTTCAAGTCATGAAACTGTCCGGGAAGGAGGCATTCAAAGGGGTGACTTGTTTAGGGCATGTAACAATTGAAACTAGGGTTTGATGAGCCCTAAGACATTAATCTTAATGATTCTATTGATGTGCCCAAATGGATCTGTAACATCATGTATCCAACAAAAATAGAAACTTAAAGGAAAAATCAAGTTTGAATTGAAGGAAAATGGCTTTTGATAATAATATTTGCTAGCACAAAAGATAGAATCAGGATATTTGAAGGTGGCCCCTATTTTTTCAATTTGACATGCCTGTATCTTCAATATTAGATAGAAAGATTCATACTATATAGATAATACTTCAAAGTAAGACAAATGCAAATATACATGTACTCTCCACCTCAAGAATTCTAGGAGGTGGAAATACTAGCCAACTTTAGGAATCACTTGGGTGACTATATCAATATCCCAAAGGAAACAGGACATGTAAGGTATATCTCTTATGCATGAATATGCATTTATATGAATATTGAAAATCCATAACCTAATTTAATAGATATATATTACCAGGATGAGCTTTGGAAACAAACTTTGTACTATGAACATCGTTGGCATTTTCCTTTTCAGGCTTGTAATGTAATATAAATGAGGTTTCCCCCTCGAAGAGGCTAATTTGGAAGTCGTTGATGTTACACTGAATTTTGTCACCCTGACTATTTGCAGTATGTGGCCTCATCAATAGCCACATTGTCCTCTTTGTCAAGCCCCATACCTCT
>APFE031285568.1:3776-54268 GCA_000404065.3 Pinus taeda | reverse complement strand
AGGGTAAATGTTGCTGGAATTAGGACTTCCATTGTTGACTTGTGAGGAGAGATCACTATCCTCCCTTGTTGCCATAGTGGGAGTGGGTGAGCTTGTCAAAGTAGAGGAAATCTCTTGCTGGACCCTGGGAGGAGCTTGCACAACACCAAGGCTCAGGTTGTAATGGTTCCTTTTTGATTATTTGATACAAATAAGTCCATTCTTCTCAATGATTTGTTAATGAATTAATTCATGTACTCCTTGGTCTATGTGATAAATATGCTTTGTTTTATGATGAATATTCAGATGCTATGTAAAATTGTTTGCCTTGTTAGTGAACGCAGGTCTGAAGGTGAAGGAGGAGCTCATCCGGATCAACAAGACTGGACTACTACACCAAGCATTGGACCTAAGGTAAGATCGAGAACATTTGAATTCTTGTAAAATGATGTGTATCTAGAGAAGGATAGCTCTTATTTGGTTTGTTTGTCATTAGAGAGTCTTAGACTCCTAGGAAGGTTAGATTTGTCCGCAAGTATAACCCATTCCGCGTGACAGTTGATCTATCTCTTCTTCTATTTTGTGAGATAGTTGAATAACATTTTGTATCAGAGCTTTGGATTTTAGGGTTTTTCTATTGCAAACATGTCATCGTCGAATTTTCACTATAATGTTTTTTCTATGAATGTTAAGAAGCTAAAATTTTTATCACAAGGAGCTGAAATCCTGGTGAATCTCTTGTAAAAATTTCAGATCTTGGCTCACTATATTTTCGGAGATATGACCTAATGAAGTTAGGTTTTCTACATGATCCAAAATTTCGTTTCAAATAGGTGAACTTGGGAAAATCATCATATCTTCCTCTACAAGCATTGGATTTGAATTTCATAGAAGTTGGATGAAATAAAATAGATTTTAGTATCTCGTGTATGGTTTTTTAGGGACAAAGTTGAAACAATGACACATGGCACTCCGTACGGGTTTGCTCTACTGAACTAGTCTATAATCAAGTCATTGTGGGAGATTGGACATAACTTTTTCTTGAAGAATCCGAATTTGGTTTGACTTGTGGAATTAGAAATAAGACTCAAAGGAATACCAAAGGACTAAATTTTAGACGTTGGAGATATGAATTTATAGATATACAATAGATTCAACATCAAGCTGCTACAAAGCAAGAAAAAGGTGTGTATTTTTTTAAAAATTTGCATAAGTTTTGTTTGAAAAATTAGTTCGAAGTGATTCGAGGGGCATAGTGAAGAATAAATATCATTGTTTGATTCGAAAAATACTGAAAGAAAGAAAATGGAAACAACTAGTAAGAAACCAGAAAGCTCTACCATGACGCATGAAGAAGAGGAAGAAATGCAACATGATATATCAAAATTATGAGACCAAGTGCAATAAATTTCACTCGCAAAAAGAGTAACCAAAAATTAAATGGAAGCTAAGAGGGATGGTTTGAAGAATGGTTTAAAATTAGACAGGGAGGGTTTGAAAGATGGCATAGAAGATAAAATAAAAGGAATGGAAGATTTTAAGAATTGTTTAAAAGTGGACATGGAAGGTTTGGAGGAAGGCTTAGAAACGTTGCTACAAGAAATGCTTCCTAATGGAGAAAAGGTATTAGATGAAACCCATGATGAGAACAAAAGGAATGTTAATCATGATTTCATAGTCTTTAACTTTGATTGAAGACCCACCATATTCCAAATATCGATATGAGGAAGTCTGATGGCAAGGATTCGGTAATGTGGATACTAAAGATGGAGAAATATTTTGATCTCCATAATGTGAAACACACACAAAAGGTATGCATTTCATATTTGTATTTAGAATAGAATTAGTTTGTATGGTATCGATGGACTTGTTCTCGTAAACCACTTGTTACTAGGTCAATTTTTACGATGGAAATGATAGCACATTATGAGGATAAAAAGAGCAACACCTTCTTTAACCCATTGATAAATATCAAACAAAAGGGTTCAATGACAGAGAACATTGAGGACTTCCAAAAATTGAATATCAGGGTAAATGATATTGCAAAGGAGTATAAGATTGATGTCTTCATAGGGACTTTGAAGGATAACATCCAACATGAGGTTCGCCTTTGGGAACCTGATTCTTTGGAGAAAGCATTCAGGGTGGCCAGAAAAGTGGAAAATAAAATTATGGTAATAAGGAAGTCTACCACTCAAAACTATAAAGATGGAAGTGTTTCTTCCCCTAGCCTGCCACAACCTACAAGGTTGACACCACAAAAGTTGGAGGAAAAAAGAGTAAAAGGTATTTATTACAGTTGTGATAAAAAATACACTAAAGGTGATAAGTGTGCTAAGAATAAATTATTTACATAGATTGTGAAGAGGAGGAGGAAAAGGATCAATAAATATCAAAAGAAGAGGATATACACTAGGAACCAACCCTAGAGAAAGAAGAAATAAATCTAACCATATCTTTTAATGAATATGGTAGGAAATACTACTTAAACTCTCAAGATAGAAGGACATATCAAGAATAAAAAGGTAATAGTACTGATTGATTTGGGTAGTACCATTATTTCTATTCATTGTAAGATAGCCAAGGAATTGAATTGCTTCCTCTATCTAACACGAGAGTGTCAATTAATGGCTGAAAATGGAGGAAATATCAATTGCTCCCAAAAGTGTCATAATATCAAGCTATCCATGGGGGAATATGTATTGAATAATCCAATTTTTTCCATTCCAATGGGTGGTGCTGATGTTGTACTAGGAGTCCAATGGTTACAATATTTATGGACGTTAGCTTTTAATTTTCAAGAAATTTTCTTAATTTCTTTTGGGAAGGAAAGGGAGTTGAATTAAGGGGTATCACAGGGAAAGAATGAAAGATAATCAACTCTAATCGCATGATAAAGCTTATAAAGAAAGAACAATGAGGCGTAATTATACAATTATGCTCAGTAGATGTTCAAACATCGAAATAATATTTGAGAGAAAATGCTAAGGTTCAAGTGGTGGAAGATCACATCGAGCATCAACAACAAGTTCTCCAACTTTTAAAGGATAACCCCACTTTGGCATATAATTGAATGAAACAACAAACAAATCAACATTGTAGCGAATGAAGTTTTGATGTAGGCGACTGGATATTTTTATGGCTACAATCATACAAGCAAATTGTCCCTCAAGCAAGCTAAGGAGGATAATAAATTATTACCAAAGTACTATGGTCCCTACAAGGTGTTGAAAAAGATTGGTACTAAGGCATACAATTTGGAACTTGCTACATCTTCTTGAGTGTACCTAGTTTTCCATGTTTCATGCTTAAAGGAGGTTATAGGTGACAAACTCCCAGTTCAAATAGGTTTTCTAAAACTTGACGAGGAAAGAAAAATCATATTGGAACCTGAAGCAGTCACGAAAACAAGAACCTAACAACTACGAAATCGATCAATTTCAAAGTATCTCATCAAGGGGAAGAACTTACCCATTGAAGATTCCACATGGGAGGATGAAAATTTTATACATAAGCATCCAAAACTACTCAAGAATTGAGGAAAACAATTTTTTGAAGGAGAGGGGCATGTTATGTCCCTATACTACTAGTGTAGCCCCTTATTTTTATTAGTGCAACCCCCATATTGTATTGTTGTGTCCATGTAGTCTCCATATTATTATTATTATTATGCCCCATAGAAGCCAACTATTGTTATCATTGTGCCCTTACAATATTATTGTTATGTAGGCTCTGATTATATTGTGACCCCTTAGACTCCTAAATATAGAAAGGAGGTATTTTCATTTGTATCATCCAAGAATTGTTCATTTGTGTAATGTAAAGGAGGTTTACCCCTCGAAAAGGCTAAATCTGAAGTCATTTGTCTATCTCTTCTTCTATTTAGTGAGTTGCTTATATAATGGACCAATTGGAGGGCTAACAATATTTTTGGAACCTTGAGGAAGTTACAGTGTTTGAAATGTTTTCCACTTCCAAAATTATAACTAATAAATTCCATCCCATAGGATCAATAAAGACCTCTTATCTCTCTAATATATATGGACTATCTCTCAAAAAGAACAAGGCTAGATTCTTGCACTTGTTAAGAAGCCTCTCTCCTATCATTGGAGATCAAACATGGACCATTGGAGGAGCCTTAAATATAATACGCTCCCTCTTGGAAAATAAAGGAGGAGTTCACAAAACAAAGAATGAGGCTTGTTTATTTGGGGAAGTTTGGCAAAATCCAAACTCATGGACCTTGACACAATCGATGGTATTCACACTTGGAACAATGAAAGAAGATGTTCTCAACAAATCACCTTCCCATTAATGGATCTATAATTTTAGAATCGCTAATGTTTAAGAATATGTTTATGATTTTTGATTCTAAGACTTTGGAAGTGAAAGAAGTTTGGTGGGAGGAAAAAGAGCTAGGGTTTCAAGCTTCTGCAAGTGTTGAACTCCATGGAGGGGTGCAAAGGGGGGTGCTCCACTCCCTCCTATAGGTAGGCCATGGCCACCCAAGGTAAGAAACCAATAGAAACTACCAGAGGTCCTTCAGGAGAAAGGAAAAGGAACATGGAAGAGGATCAAGATTTAACCAAAAGAAGGGAGGACAATAGAACAAAAGAAAATGAGGAAGATGACAAGAAACAAGGAGCAGAAAACAAAGCGTAAAAGGGGCCATGTAAACTCAAGGGTGAGGTTACACCCATAGTAGTCTTAAATGATCTTTCTCTGCAGGTGCACAGGGACCACATGTGGACCTATGATATAATTTGTAAATTCATGGGATTATGGCCCACTGAAAAGCCACTACAAGCATTGATTAAATAACACTAGAAACCTAAAGGAGGCATAGACCTACATCTTGGGTCAAAGGGTTTCTTCACTGTGGTCTTTACAAATATTGAGGACAAAGATAGGGTGTTTGAAGGAGGGCCCTACTTCTATGTAGTAGTAGGCTTCTACATGTGGCCATGGATGATGAATTTTGTTTCAGAGTGAGAGACTTTCACTTCGGTCCCAGTCTGGGTAAGAATCTGCTCCCTACCTCTTGATTACTGGCAAATAGAATCATTATATGCCATAGGAAACAAATTAGGACGTTTTTTCAAAGCTTTTGAGGCCACCAGAAGGGGAAAATATACTTCCTTCGCACAAATATGTGTGGAGATGGATCTCTCTGGAGCTCTACCACATGAGGTCATCTTAGAATTTTTTTATGAAGAATGGGTGCAAACAGTAGATTATGAACATATTCCTTTCATATGTTGCAGGTGCCATGAGCATGGGCACCTATTTAGAGACTACCGTCTCAGTAAAATAGAGAACAAATGTAAAGCTACCACAGTGAAAGATACTGAAAACATTCACAAAGTGGGATATAGAGGAAAATGGGGCAAAAGGGGGCCAAAGAAACATCAAAAAGAAGGGCAACAAGCTAGTCTGAATAGGTTCCAAGTACTCGAAGAAGAGGAAGAGATAACAAAGGTAGATTAGGTAATGGAAGGAAGCCCAGAGGAGAAGGAGAAAGAAGAAGATAGTGAACAAACACAGGATATTAATAAACAAAAAGAGACTATGCTGAGCAATGGAGAACTGGAAATGGACCAAGAAATTACCTAGAGTGAGATGGAAATGGAGGATCATGAATTGTAGGAGATTCTTCATAGAGAACACCTAGATCTAGAAGGGTTCTTAAAACATGGGACCATGGGAGGGGTAGACTGACTACCTCAAGAAGAGTTCAACAGAGTACAACAATTGTTCCTATGGAAAGCTCAGGCTAAAGGGATGGAAAGGCAAAGAGACAATGAAAATTTGGGAAACGAAGGTGTGAAAACTATGAAAACCACACCAGGATTAGCTCCTAGAAACCTAGGAAAGAAAAGAGGCATATAAAAGCAGAATGAGTTATTGATGGAATGTGGAAAGCTAATGATAGATTCAAGTAAGATGAAAGACCTAACCAACTACTCCTTTACAAATCTTTAATACTGAAGTTCACATATTGGAATATCAGAGGTCTAGGCAGTAAAAGAAAATAAAGATTACTTAGCAATAGAATGAAACAAGAAGCTCTAGATATGATCTTTATCCAAGAAACTAAATGTTCCATTGAAAAAATAAAAGAAATTCACTGCAAATGGCTCAATAAATTTTAGTTTCTAGAAGTCAAAGCAGATAATACAGTAGGAGGCATACTCACTCTTTGGAACCCCCAAAAGATTGGCATAATAGATGTTGAGGCATCTAGGAATTATTTATCAGTGGTTATTCAACCCGTGGGAGATAGCAAGACTTATCTGGTGACGAATGTTTATGGCCCCCAAAGACCGGATGTTAAACTCAAGTTTCTAGATTCTTTTGTGGAATTAAGAGATAGACATGCAGGAGTAACATGGATCATGGGTGGGGACTTCAACATGATCAAATCACTTTCAAAGAAAAAATGGGGAACTAGAACTTTAAGCATAGAATCTATAGCATTTCAAAATTTTATAGATAATATGAAGCTAGTTGACACTAATATGAGTAATGGCCTCTTTACTTGGAAAATTAAAAGAGGAGGAGAGTCTCAAGTAGCCTTGAAGTTAGACAAATTCATAATCTCAGAGGACCTTATGCTCACTAACAAGGAAATGATAGTGAGAATTCTCCCCTTTGGAGGCTCGGACCATTGGCCTGTACAATTTGAGGTTCAAGGCATTGGTACCCCCAAGAATAGACCTTTTAGATTTGAGAATATCTGGCTCACCCACCCAGATTTCATCAGTAACATTGCAAAATGGTGGACAGAAGATCTGCATATTCAGGGTACAAGAATGTTTCTGCTACACAAAAGACTAAATCATATCAAGCTCAGACTTAAAGATTGGAACAAGAATGAATTTCGCAATATTTTTGAAGCGAAAAAAGCTGTTGAAGACAAAATTCAAGAACTCAATCAAGCCCTTTTCACGTATGGCTTTGATAGAGTCAGAAATGATCAAGTCACCAAACATCATCAAGACTGGGAGAATTTATGTAAGCAAGAGGAAATATTTTGGACACAAAAATCTAGAGTTCAATGGCTAAAAGAAGGGGAGCGAAAAACTAGATTTTTCCACAGATCCACCATGGCAAACAGGTCCCATAATAGGATCTTTTTTATCAAGGACAAGGGAGGTCATCTGCTTAATTCCCAAGAAGATATAGAAACTGTGTTAGTTCAACACTTTCGAGGTATAGCAAAGAAAACCATGTCAGACAAAGATCATTTTATCAGGGACTTAGCAAGGCATATACCTAGGCTTGTAACAAGAGAGGATACTTTCAATCTTAATAGGCCAGTGACTGAAGAGGAGGTTAGTGAGGTCATCAAAGAAATGCAGAATGATAAAGTGCTAGGCCCTAATGGTTTCAATGTGGATTTCTTTAAAGCTTACTGGAACATTGTTAGACAAGATATTCTGAATGTAGTGGAGGATTTCAGGATGAATATAACCATTTTGAAGGTGCTCAATACTTCCTTCATCTCCTTGATCCCCAAACAGGACAATGCTTAGACCCATAGATTTGTGCAATGTGGTGTACAAGATAATATCCAAAGTTGTTGCTAATAGACTCAAGCCCCTTCTTCCTACTCTAGCTTCTGTGGAGCAATCAGGTTATGTGGAGGGAAACAAATTCTCAATAACATCATTCAAGCACATGAGGTGGTGCATTCATTGTTAAGTAATAGGAAGGCCAGAATGATTATGTAATTGGACCTAGCCAAAGCTTACGATAAGTTGAATTTGGCTTATATCAAGAAGGTCCTTCTAGCCTTTAGATTTGATCATAACTAGGTAAGATGGGTTATGGCACTGGTAACTTCTTCTAGCTTTTCAATTCTGGTTAATGGTTCTCCTTCCAAGACTTTTACTCCTTCAAGAGGTCTCAGACAGGGAGATCTGCTCTCTCCCTTTCTCTTTATCCTCATGATGGAAGGACTTGGTTGGTCTATCAAGCATGCGAAAGAAGTTGGTAACATCAAGGGTCTCCAAATTTCTGAGACTGGACAAGCTTTGACCCATCAAAAATTTGTTGATGATACTATCATGCAGAGAACCCCCACAGTCAAAGAAGCACTAGCTTATAAACAAATCCTATGTGACTTTTCCATGGCTATAGGTATGGAAGTTAATCTATCCAAATCTAAGATTTTTTGCTTTAATATTAATATTTCTATTCAGAGAAATATCTCCAAAATTTTGGGCTTTCAAAGGGATGTCCTTCCTTCCAAATACTTAGGAGTTCTTCTAACCAATAAACATTTGCACAAGAGCATTTCAGAGCCCGTGATTAATAAGATGCAGGAGAAAATCAGGAAATGGAATATTAGATCTTTAAACATGGCTAATTGGTTGGTGCTTACAAAATTTGTACTTCAATCAATCCCCGTCTTCATGATATCAACCCTTCCAGCTCCAAAAGGAGTTTTGCAACAATTTAGAACCATTCAAAGAGACTTTCTTTCAGGTAAGGGGGAGGAGAGAAAGAAATGGGCCTTGGTAGCCTGGGATAAGATTTTCAAACCTAAAAACCATGGGGGTCTTGGATTGGATGATCTAGTAGTACTAAGCAAAGTTTTAGGGACAAAATTATGGTGGCATTCAGTAAAAGATCCAAAGGCTCAATGGGCTAGTATCTGGAAAAAAAAATATGCCAACACTTGGCAAGATAATAATCACATAAGGATGATTGGCATCATAAAAGGCTCCCACATCTGGAATAAGGCCTAGGAGAATAGAGGCTTAGTACAAAAAAATAGCTTCTAGGAAATCAGAGAGGGAGATCTTGCTTTGTTTTGGGAGGATAGATGGTAACAAGAACCTACACTGTTAAGAGAGGACTTTTCGAACCTCAAGAAAGAAACTGATACCAAAGGGTTACTTAGGGTAAAATATTTTTTGGATCAAACCAATAGTGAAGGAAAATGGAGAACCTATAAGAATATAGACTATAGGGATGGTAGCCCCTTGAAAGCAAAAGCTGAGACACTTCTCACAATGTTGGACCAAAGGAAAATTTTAGTTTCAGAGGAGCATGACCAACTTAGATGGGGCAAAATTAATGAAGGTACCTTCAATATTAAGGACTAAAAGCACATAATCCTTGAGCCAGACTCCAATGTACTAGATAGGGTTTGGCAGAAAATATGGAGGCATCAAGGATGGATGAAGATCAAACTCTTCATGTGGCTGGTTCATCATAAGAAAATTCTGATTTGGGAAAACATTCAGAAGAGGGGTCTTCTAGGACCTTCTAGATGCTAGCTTTGTGAAGCCCAAGAGGAAATAATGGAGCACTTTCTCAATAATTGCATTTTCACCTCCAGGTTGTGGGATACGTTTGCCACAATTTTCCAACAGACAGACAGGGACAAAGGAAGCATTATCAATACCCTAAATAACTGGAGACAGAACTTCTCTGATTATGGATTTCTTCACTTAGCCTGGGCTTTAATGCCAAGCTTCATAATATGGAATGTCTGGAAAGAAAGGAACAACAAAATATTCAAAAATGAAAAAAGTTCCTCCCAATGCATTTTTGAGCAGATCTTAAGACAACTTAAGGAGACAGTAGGTACTTTAGTGTGAACTTCCCCAAAGAATCCACCTTCAAAAGCTGAAATGCAGATACTTCTTTAGTTGGGTATGCAGGGGCTTATACCACAGGGCTTGGATAGGAAGGTAATGAAACTGAACAATAAGCAGGATTATTGGCATCCTCCCCCTTAGGGTTTTTGAAATAAAACATTGATGGGGCCTCAAAAGGCAACCCGAGTATTGCTGGTTTTGAAGGGGTGTTAAGGGATGAAAATGGTTACATCCTTTTTATTTTCCATTGCCATTTGGGAAGAGTTACTAACAATATGGTGGAATTAATGGCACTTGAGCAATGTTTAGAATTCCTGAAGTAGGATAATCTCCAGAATATAATAATTGAAGTTGATTCTAAGTTAATCATTAACTCGGTCAAGAGAATCTGCTGTGGCACGGAGCCAGAAAAATTCTCAAAATGCTGGCAGCTGCTTTAGGTCTTCCAAAGGATTCAGTTTCACCTCCTTTGCTTACGTACTGTGAGTTTTACTCATGTGCGAAGGATGACAAATAAATTGGCAGACATTCTGGCCAATCAAGGGGTGCTCTAGACCAAAAGTAGGGTCAAGCTAAGTTGGCAAGAGATGCCTCAAAATAGATTAAGGGAGCATTGTCATGATCAGGTAGATGAGGACAGAATGATGTTTCAAAACAGAGCTACAGAAACGAGGTCTAGTTGATTTGGATTCATTATGAAGTGTTATTTCAAAAGTGAGGTCATATTTGGGATGCAGGTGTCTATTTGCCTCCTTAAGCCAGGTAAGTGCAAACCCAGAAGTCTCATGTGGAAGTTGCTCGATAGATGATGTTTCTCGGATGGATGGATAGATGGTTGGATTTTCATCTTCCTTTGGTTCATGTGCCCGAGGAGTTGGGTTGGTACGAGGGGCCAGAGTCTAGGCTTTCTCGACAGACTCAAGACCCCCACATCACTTTTTGTGGTGGCAATACTGCTCTTAGGGTAGTTTCTAGTTTTTCGCATGCCCTTCAAGCTAGAAGCGGTATTTCAGAGTTGGGAGCGATTCCACTCACCAAGCAACACATGGCCAAGGGAGGGGAGAGAATACCGCCCTCATCGCGAGGTAATTCTCAGTGCTTTTGGCTCATACGATATGATTCTCAGCCGTAGGATTAAGCGAGGTGAATCCATGGTCAAGAATAAGCATGCATGTTGGTGGGTCCAAGCCGTTTATCGCGTGGTAATTCTACGGGATTTTAGGTCATGCGATATGATCCTCTGCCATTGGATTTGGCGAGGAGAATCAATGGTCAAGGATAAGTATGCAGGTCCAGGTGAGGTGTTATCTTCTGTGCTCATTTCACTTCAAGGTGGGAATAAGCGGTTTCAGGCAGACTACATGCTTGAGAGTTATCCCCCCTTTCAGACCCAAAATCCTTATAGAGTGGTCCTTATTTCCTCATCAGGTCCAATTCTTGTTTTAAAGTGTTTGCTTGTTTTCACCTCGATATGAGCCTCATTTTTCAGATCTCTGAGGGTGGATCAAACGGTCTTGGATTTTGTTTTTATTTTGAGGGTATTGTAGTTTTGTTTGTGGGCCCTTGGCTCAGTTTTTAAGCCTTTAGCTCGGTGCCGTAGGCTTTATGCGGATATTTATTTCTATGGCCCACAGATCCTTTGGGATTGTTGCAATTTATGTAATTTGGTTTTCTGATTCAATTAAATATAAGGTACAACTCTTGCTTCAACAAAAAAAAAAAGAATATGTTTATGGAGGTAGCAATTCTCCCTTACATAAAATCACCATTGGTTAGTTGACCTAGAATTGCTTATCTAGGCTAGACCAAAAAAGAGACATTTTAGGTTTGAGAAATTCTATATCACTCACCCAACCTTCATAGGGAAATGGTAGAGAGAAAAGAATAATTTAGAGGGATTTTCCATGTATTATTTACAATAAAACTAAAACAAGTAAAAAATCGACTCAATAAATGAAATCGAGAATATTTTGGGAATATCTTCCAAGCTAAGAAAGAGCTAGAGGAGAAAATGGAAACTCTATAAAAAACGACATTCATGGAAGATAGGATGAGCTAATCCAAGAAGAAGAAAATATCCTCACATATATTGAAGATCAATGTGGGAAATATGTAACATACTCAACCCTTTCTTTGACATTCGAGGAATGAGGTAGAAATTTTCTATGTTCAACTGCATTTAACTTGGTGCTTCCTCCAAACCAATGGGATCAAATCCATGTTGAAATATCATAATTATAGTTAGAGGATTACAAGGGATACAATCGTAAAACCATTTTGGGCTCTCTTATCTTCGTACAATCCCGCGTCCATGGGTCCCCGAAACTCTTAAAAATAGAATTAAAATTCCCTTACAGGATTCCAAACTCCTGGTCATCTCACCAATCATTCCCTATACCCCATATCCTTGCCTATTTTTAAATTTCAATTAGAAATAGTTACAATATTTTGGTCTTCTAGGGTGGCCGTTTTCACAGGAAAAAATAATATATTGTAATATATGCAAGTAATATATTTCAGTATCAATACCCTCGAGGGTTACTAAAATTGGTTGAGTTCCCATCGTTAAAAGCATCTCCCTAATGGGAGGTCATGGGTCAATTCTCCTCAACGCCCTCGGGATTAAGATAGAGAAAGAGAGAATAACGATGGCCATGAATAAAATATTTCATTATGCACATTAAGTAAAATAATTTTGTATCAACATAATTGAAAGTAAAAATTTCAATATATAAATATATAATATATAAAACTATATATATATATATATAAACAAATAGCAAAAAAAATAATGTGTGTTATACACACACAATAAATAAATCACATACCACACAATAAATAAAAGAACCGACTTAAAATCCAAAGATGAATAAAAATAAGAATATTTTCATTTCATAACAATTAAAATAATTAGTGAAGAATAAAAAATATATGAATTAAAATTAAAATTTTTTTGAATATTTCTCATTCCATAATCATTACAACATGGATATTATTATCACTAAATTATGTTTAAGTCCCCTTTCAACATAAAAAGGAAGATCCTAGGTGGAAAAAACTATGATAACATCAAACCTAACACTTCTGATACACTTCCATATGGAAGTCTTTGCAAGTGGGGAAAATGCCATCTTAGGTGACATTGCTCTTCATAGATGTCATGCTCGTTCTCTCAAAAAAATTTCCCTCACTAATCCAATGGAAACAAAGGATTTAATAAAGAAGAGGTCAAAAATGTAACTCGATATTTTCATAAGTTTCTTGGAGATTTTTTTGGTTAGGGCTTGAAGAGTGTTAATTCAAAAGATCCACAGTTGTCATTTTTGGTCGACGTTTCAAGTCTCAAAAAAGAATCGATGATGAGTCATGTTTGAGACTCAAAATGTCAACTAAAAATGACGCCCGTGGATCTTCTGAATCAACACTCTTCAATTTCATAAGTGCTCTATTGGTAGTCACCTGCCAAAAGTAGCGGTGGACCCTAAATTTGAAGTAAAACAAATTGCATTAGAGAATTTATATAATATATCAAGGACCAAACCATCATTGTAAAATTTCTAAGGATTTGACCCATAGAAAAATTTCTCTCATGCTAGATCCAATAAAAATAGAAATTAAAGGGCAAATCAATCTTGAATTGAAGGAAAATAGCTTCTTGATAGTAATATTTGCTAGCATAGAAGATAGAATTGGGACATTTGAAGGTTGTTCCTATTTTCCCAATTTGACATGCCTCTGTCTTTGATATTATATAGAAAGATTCAAAATAGACAGATAATACTTCAAACAAATACCAGTGAGGATATACATGTACTCTCCACCTCAATAATTCTAGGAGGAGGAAATACTGGGCAAAATTAGGAATCACCTGGGTGAATCTATAAAGGTCTCTGTGAAAACATGACATTTAAGGTATATCTCTTATGCATGAGTATGCATTTATATGAATACTGAAAATCCATAATGTAATTCAATGGATATATATTACTAGGATGAGTTATGGAAACAAGCCTTGTATTATGAATAGGTTCCTTTCAACTACCACCATTGCCCTAAACATGACCACCTTTTCCACGAATGTATACCCATGTTCCCTACAACAAATTCTCCACAATAAGAATCCAAATATGAAGTAGGATTCTCTAAATCATGCCCTTCTTACCCCACCCTCTAGCAAAAGACTTAGAAACAACAACAATTTTGACCCCTTAATAAATATTGATCCCATTGCTCCTCAAGGCCTGATCAATTCGAACTCCTCCCAAGATTTGGATTAACCCATTCATGAGACAAATTATAAAGTATATCCCTCTCAATCAGAAGATGGGACAACAAGAAATCAGAAAATGTTGTTGGAACTTGTACACCAAGACAACAATTTAAAGCAACAAGAAAATGAATCAAAACTTGATATCATAGAAGACATGGATCTAGATGGCTTAGATTTGACAAGAATGGACAAATCTTGGAAAGGAAAAGGCCAAATCATTATCTGGGAGCATTAAGTAAGAATATTCATCAAATCTTGCTTGAGAATTCATCAAATCTTGCCTGGGAGCATGACTACAAGCTAAAAAATATACACTAGGTATGTCTCCATCTAGATCTCAACATGGAGTGCAAAGAAACATATCAAGGATTCTCCCAAATTACAAAAATAGGAAAATAAAATGAGAAGGAAATCCAATAAACAAATTATTGAACAATTAGGGGAACTGCTAGTCGATTTTGAACAAATTAAGTTTATCTTAGAGGTGTATTCCTCCACTCAACCAAGTTCCTAATGAAATTAATATAAGGGAATATAAGGGGCCTAAACTATAAAGGCAAGCATTGACCCCTTTCAAAATATATGTATGGGTGATTCCCTTGATTTAATGATGATATAGGAAACTAAGTGTTCTAATGAATATATTGATACAAAAGTTGCAAGAAAATGGAGAAATTGTCAATTTGTAGCTATAGATGCACAAGAACCAGTTGGAGGGAAATAAATATTTGTGAAACCTTGAGGAAGTTAAGGTGTTTGACATGTTTTCCACTTCCAAAATTATAACTATTAAATTTGATCCCATAGGATCAACTAGGTCCTCCTATCTCTCTAATGTATATGGGCTATCACTCAAAAGGAACAAGGCTAGATTCTTGCACTTGTTAAGAAGCCTCTCTCCTATCATTGGAGATCAAGCATGGAACATTGGAGAAGGATTAAAACTAATAAGATCCCACTTGGAAGAGAAAATAAGAGTTCACAAATTGAAGAATGAGGCTTATTTATTTGGGGAAGTTTAGCAAAATCCAAACTCATGGACTTATGACATAATTGATGGTATTCACACTTGGAAGAATGAAAGAAGAGGTTATAAATAAATCATCTTCCCACTTGATGGATTTATAATTTTATAATCCCTGATGTTGAAGAATATTTTTATGAAGGTAGAAATTATCCCTTACATAGAATCACCATTGGCTAGTAGACTTAGAACTGTTTATCTAGGCTAGTAAAAAAAAGAGACATTTTAGGTTTGAGAAATTCAATATCTCCTAGCTAACCTTAATAGAGAAATTGTAGAGAGAAAATAAAAATTTAGAGAGATTTTCCACGTATTAGTTACAATAAAACTAAAACAAGCAAAATATCAACTCAATAAATGAAATAGATAATATTTTGGGAATATATTCCAAGTTAAGAAGGAACTAGAGGAGAAAATGGAAACACTATATCAAACGACATTCATGGCAGATAGGATGAGATAATCCATGAAGAAGAAAATATCCTCACATAGATTGAAGATAAATGTAGGCAAGATGTAACATACCCAACCCTTTCTTTGACATTTGAGGAATGGGGTATAATTTTTTTTATTCAACTGCCTTTAACTCGATGCTTCCTCCAAAGCAACGAGTTGAAATCCTTGTGGAAATCTCATAATTACAATGAGAGGATATCAAGGGATACAATCACAAAACTGTCACAGTCTCTCTTATCTCCGTATAATCCCGTGACCCCGAAACTATTAGAAATGCAATTAAAATTCCCTTAGAGGATTTCGACCTCCTGGTCATCCCACCACCCATTCTCGCTACCCAAGATCCCCAAATATTTTTAAAGCTAAATTAGAAATAGTTATGGGCTTCTAGTCTTCCAGGATGGCCCTTTTTGCAGGAAAACTATAATATATATTTGAATATAGGCTAAGTAATATATTTCAATGTCAATATCATCGAGAGTTAGCTCAATTGGTTGAGTTCCCATCCCTAAAATAATTTCCCTAATGGGAGATCATAGGTCCAATTCTTCTTGATGCCCTGAGGGTTAAGATAGAGAAAGAGAGAATAACGATCAACATAAATAAAATATTTCATAATGCACATTATGTAAAATAATTTTGTATTAACATAATTGAATCTCCCAAGTCCAATTCTTCTTGACGCCCTGAGGGTTAATATAGAGAAAGAGAGAATAACGATCAACATAAATAAAATATTTCATAATGCACATTATGTAAAATAATTTTATTCTCTCCTCCCTCTCTCCCTCTCTCCTCTCTCTCCCTCTCTCTCCCCCTCCTTCCCCCTCCCCTCTCCCCCCTCCCCTCTCCCCCTCTCTCTGCCTCCCTCCCCCCCCCCTCTCTCTCTCCTTCTTCTCTGATATATAAAAAGAAAATTTATGTTGTTGTTGATAACATACACACACTTAAGATATATGCACATACAACACACATAAAAATAATCAACACATCCAAAGATTGAATAAATTAGATACTCTCTCTCTCCTCTCTCTCTCTCTCGATATTATAATATACAAACATTAATGTGTTGTTTAACGATACACACAATAGATATATTGCACTACAACACACATTTAAATCAATAATCAAACTCATCCAAAGATTGAATTAAAATTAAAGTAAATAAATTATATATATATAAAAAAAATTTAATAATAAAATAAAATATATATCTATATATATATATATGTTATGATATATATAAATAATTATTCATTTCATAATAAGTTGTAAATAAATTAGTGAAGAATAAAAAATATATTATTCTTTAAAATTCAAATATCATTTTTGAATATTTCTCATTCCCTAACTTTCATGACAACATGGATATCATTAGTACTAAACGATGTTTAAGTTCCTAAGTGAAATCAACTCTGATAACATCGAACTTAGGGATTTTGACACACTTGGATATGGCAGGCTTTAAAGGTGGCACAACTTCCTCTTATAGCCATGCCATCTCAAGTGATAATGCTCTTCATGGATGTCAAGTTTGTTATGTCAAAATATCTGTTTCTCACTAATCTAATGGAAAAAAAGGATTTAATAAAGAAGAGACCACAAATGTAACTCGATAATTTCATAATTTCTCTCTAGGTAGCCACCTACCAAAAGTAGCAGTGGACCCTAAATATGAAGTAAATCAAATTCCATAAGAGAATTTACATAATATATGAAGGACCTCACCCTCATTGGAAAATTTCTAAGTATTTAGCCCATAGAAAAATATCTCTCGTGGTGTATCCAACAAAAATAGAAACTTAAAGGACAAATCAAGCTCGAATTAAAGGAAAATGGCTTCTTGATAATAATATTTTCCAACATAGAAGATAGAATCAAGATATTTGAAGGTGGCCCCTATTTTTTCAATTTGACATGCCTGTATCTATTAGATAGAAAAATTCATACTATACAAATAATACTTTAACGCAAGTCAAAAGTAGATATACATGTACTGTCCACCTCAAGAATTCTAGGAGGTGCAAATACTAACCAGCATTAGGAATCACTTTGGTGACTATATCAAGATCTCAGAGGAAACAATACATGTAAGGTATATATCTTATGCATGAATAAGCATTTATATGAATATTTAAAATCCATAACCTAATTCAATAGAGATATATTACCAGGATGATCTTTGGAAACAAACCTTGTATTTTGAACACATTCCTTTCCACTAACACAAATCCCTCTTATAGCCATGTCATCTTAGGTGACAATTCTCTTCATAGATGTTGAGTTCATTCTCTCAAAAAACCTGTGTCTCACTAATCCAATGGAAAAAAAGGATTTAATAAAGAAGAGATCACAAATGTAACTCAATAATTTCATAAGTGCTCTCTAGGTAGCTGCTTGCAAAAAGTAGAGGTGGACCCTAAATTTGAAGTAAATCAAATTACCACAGAGAATTTATATAATATATGAAGGACAACACCCTCATTAGAAAATTTCTAAGAATTTGGCCCATAGAAAAATCTCTATCATTGCGGATCCAAGAAAAATAGAAGCTTAAAGAACAAATCAAGCTTGAATTGAAGGAAAATGGCTTCTTGATAATAATATTTGCTAGCATAGAAGATAGAATCAGGATATTGATGGTGGCCCCTTTTTTTCAATTCGACATGCCTCTATATTTGATATTAGATATAAAGATTCACACTAGAAAAATAATACTTCAAATCAAGACCTATGTGGATATACATGTACTCTCCACCTCAAGAATTCTAGGAGGAGGAAATACTAGCCAACATTAGGAATCACTTAGATGAACCTATCAAGATATTATAGGAAACATGACATGTAACGTATATATGTTATGCATGAATATGCATTTATATAAATATTGAAAATCTAGAACCTAATTCAATAGATATTTATTTCGAAGATGAGCTCTGGAAACAAGCCTCGTATTATGAACACATTCCTTTCCACTTCCACCACTTCCATGAACATGACCACCTTTTCCATGATTGTATGCCCATGGTCCTTGGAACAACTTCTCCACAACAAGAATCCAAATATGAATAAGACTTCTCTAAATCAAGCCCTTCTTCCCCCACCCTCTAGGAAAAGACTTAGAACTAGCAACAATTTTGACCCCTTAATAAATATATATCCCTTTGCACCTCAAGATCTGATCAATTCAAACTCCTCCCAATATTTGGATTAATCTAGGCATGAGAAAAATTATAAAATATATCCCTCCTAAGTAGAATATGGGAAAACAAGAAATCTAAAAATGGTGCTGGAACTTGTACTCCAAGAGAAAAATTTAAAGGAGCAAAAAAATGAATCAAAACTTGATATCATAGAAGACATGGATCGATATGGCTTAGATTTGACAAGAATGGACAATGTTTGGAAAGTAAAAGGACAAAGCACTATCTAGGAGCATCAAGTAAGAATCTTCAACAAATCTTACATAACAGGATGGCTACAAGTTGAAAAACATACACTAGGTATCTCTCCATCCATATCTCAACATGGAGTGAAAACTAAAAATATTAAGTATTCTCCCAAATTACAAAAATAGCAAAATAAAAAGAGAAGGAAATCCAATCAACAAATTATTGAGAAATTAGGGGAAATGCTAGTCAATTGAACAAATTAAATTTATCTCAAAGGTGTATTCTTCCACTCAACCAAGTTCCTAATGAAAGTAATATCATGGAATACAAGGGGCCTAAACTACGAAAGAAAAAAAAAAACCATTTCAAAATATATGGAGGGGGGATTCCCCTACTTTAATGATGATATAGGAAACTAAGTGTTCTAATGAATATATTGATATAATAGTTGCAAGCAAATGGGAAAATTGTCAATTTGTAGGTATAGATGCATAAGGACCGGTTGGAGGGCTAGAAATATTTGTGGAACCTTGAGGAATTTATGGTGTTTGACATGTTTTCCACTTCAAAAATTATAACTATTTAATTCCATCCCATAGGATTAACAAAGACCTCCTATCTCTTTAATGTATATGGACTATCTCTCAAAATGAGTAAGGCTAGATTCTTACGCTTGTTGAGAAGCCTGTTTCCTATCATTGGAGATCAAGCATGGATCATTGGAGGAGGCTTAAATATAATAAGATGCTTCTTGGAAAAGAAAGGAAGAGTTCAGAAACTAGAGAATGATTATTATTTATTTGCATAAGTTTAGCAAAATCTAAACTCATGGACCTTGGCACTATCAATGGTATTCACACTTGGAACAAGGAAAGAAGAGTTTCTCAACAAATAACCTTCCCCCTTGATGGATTTATAATTTCAAAATCCCTAATGTTGAACAATATGTTTATGAAGGTAGAAATTCTCCCTTACATAGAATCACCATTGGCTAGTTGACCTAGAATTGGTTATCTAGGCTAGTCCAAAAGCGAGACCTTTTAGGTTTGAGAAATTTTATATCTCTCACCCAACTTTCATAGAAACGTTGTAGAGAGAAAAGAAAGTTTTAGAGGGATTTTCCATGTATTAGTTACAATAAAACTGAAACAAGTAAAAAGTGAACTCAAATGAAATCATGGATATTTTAGGAATATATTACAACCTAAGAAAGAACTAGAGGATAAAATGGAAACTCTATAACAAACAACATTCATGGTAGATAGGATGAGTTGATCCAAGAAGAAGAAAATATCCTCACCTAGATTGAAGATCAATGTAGGCAAGACGTAACATACCCAACCCTTTGTTTGAAATTCAAGGAATGGGGTAGATATTTTCTTTGTTCAATTGCTTTAACTCGATGCTTCCTCCAAACCAATGGGGTAAAATCCTGGTTGAAATCTTAGAATTACAATGAGAAGATCACAAGGGATACAATCACAAAACCATTATGGGCTCTCTTATCTCTGTACAATCTTGGGACCTCGGGTCCCTGGAACCTTTAGAAATGCAATTAAAATTGCCTTACAGGATTCCAACCTCCCAACCGTCTCACCACTCATCCTCGCTGCACTAGGTACCCAGATATTTTTAAATTTCAATTAGAAACAGTTACGAGCATCTGGTCTTCCTGGATGGCCCTTTCTATAGGAAAAAATCAGATATTTCAAAACATGTTGAGCGATATATTTCAGTATTAATAGCCTTGAGGGTTAGCCCAATTGGTTAAGTTCCCATCCCTAAAAGAATCTCCCTAATGGGAGGTCACGTGGTCAATTCTCCTCAATGCCCTCAAGGTCAAGATAGAGAAAGAGAGAATAACTATGACCATAAATACAATATTTCATCATGCACATTATGTAAAATAATTTTGTATCAACATAATTGAAAGTAAAAAAAAATCAACTACTATTTATATATAACAAAAAAAAAATGTGTGTGTATAACACACACACACACACGTAAGATATATTCACATACACACACATATAAATAAAGAATCAACCTACATCCAAAGATTGAATTAAAATTAAGATATATTATTTCATTTCATAAAAAATTATAAATAATTAGCGAAGAATAAGAAATATATGTTTATTTAAAATTTAGATATCATTTTTTCATATTTCTCATTCCCTAAATCATGACAACATGCATATTATTATTACTAAATGATGTTTAAGTTCCATTTCAACATAAAGAGGAAGTTTCTAAGTGAAAACAACTCTGATAACAATGAAACTAGGGCTTCTGACACACTTGCATATGGTAGGCTTTGCAGCTGGCGCAACTCCTTATAGCCATGCCATATCAAGTGACAATGCTCTTCATAGAGGTCAAGTTTGTTCTCTCAAAAGCTCTATCTTTCACTAATCCAATGGAAACAAAGGATTTAATAAAGAAGAGATCACAAATGTAACTCAATAATTTCATAAGTGCTCTGTAGGTATCCTCCTGTCAAAAGTAGCGATGGACCCTAAATTTGAAGTAAATCAACTTGCATCAGAGAATTTATATAATATATCTAGGGCCACACCCTCATTGGAAAATTTCTAGGGATTTGGCCCATGGAAAAATCTCTCTCATCATGGATGCAACAAAAATAGAAACTTAAAGGACAATTCAAGCTTGAAATGAAGGAAAATGGCTTCTTGATAATAATATTTGCTAGCATAGAAGATAGAAACAAGATATTTGAAGGTGCCCCTAATTTTTCAATTCAACATGCCTCTATCTTCGATATTATATAGAAATATTCGTACTAGATAAATAATACTTCAAAGCAAGACTAGTGCAGATATACATGTACTCTCCACCTCAAGAATTCTAGAAGGAGGAAATACTAACGAACATTAGGAATCACTTGGGTGAATCTATCAAAATCTTAGAGGTGACATGACATGTAAGTTATATCTGTTATGCATGAATATGCGTTTATATGAATATTTAAAATCCATAACCTAATTCAGTAGATATATATTACCAGGATGAGCTCTAGAAACAAGCCTTGTATTATGAACACATTCCTTTCTACTACCACCATAGATTGAAGATCAATGTAGGCAAGATGTAACATACCCAACCCTTTCTTTGACATTCAAGGAATGGGGTAGATTTTTTTTGTTCAATTTCCTTTACTTCAACACTTGTTTGAAACCAACGGGCTCAAATCCAGGTTGAAATCTCAAAATTATAGTAAGAGGATCACAATGGATAAAATTGAAAAACCGTTCTAGGCTCTATTATCTTCGTACAATCCCATGACCCCAGGTCCCCATATTTAAATTCCCTTACAGGATTCCAACCTCCCATCTGTCTCACCATTTTTCCATGCTACCTGAGATCCCCGACTATTTTTAAATTTCAATTAGAAATAGTTACGAGCTTCTGGTCTTCTAGGATGGACCATGTATCCCTTATGAGGAAACCTTTGCCATGCACTCACCCCCTAACAGGCCCCATAACCCTGACATTTTTGTTAAAATTACTTTGGGCTATCTAACCCTTGAGGCCCCACAACCATTCACTAGTTAGATCCTTTTAATCTACCCTACAACCTCTTCTTATGTCCTCGTGCTTATGTACCGGTGACCCCGAATGTAACCACCCCTCCCACATTTACCCAATTTCACTGGCCTGTCAAGGTAAACATGAGACAGAGAGCTACTATGACATGAATTGAACTCCTATATCTAATTAAGGAAGTGGGGGTGACAACTGGAAGTTACCAACCACAAATTGACATCCTATATGGCTTACAAGACACCTAGGAGCTAACCAACCACTCCAAGTACCCAAACCATGAGCTATATTTTCTTTTTAGTGACATGGATTTCCAACCACATGCATGAGAAGGCCTCCATGCATTTATATGCCTCCAACTACATGCATAATCCTGTAAGGGTGCAATTATGGCCCAAAACTTCCAGTTAAGAGGGTGTGGTCTTGGATTCTGAGCCACCATTTCATGTTAGCCTCCAGACCATTTCCCATAACTCAATGAGAGTTTCTATAATGATAAATAACATTAGGACAAATCCATTCATACAAAACTTGATCAAGGACTTGACATAACCAAGCCTAACCATGGCATTCATTTCATCAAACATATGGAAAACATGTAAGCTACAGGTCATGAATGCATATTTTAACATAGGAGTTTGAAAGTTATCTGAGAATCACCAAGAAGTTCTGATTCCTTCTTATAATCACTGCAATAACATTTGTTATTTCATGCATTCATTAACCATTCATCAAAGAATTAAAACATATCAAGAGCCATAGACAATATACAACACATAGCCAACATATAAATAGAAAATTACCAACATAGAATCCATGGAAACACAACCATAATATCAACAACATAATCAATACATATGCTCATAGATCACAATAGAGAATACCTCTTACTAACACATGAAAATTATAACCAAGTAAGGGACTTCCATGTACCACGTGACCATAGATTGGGCTGAACCAAATCATTTTTTCAGCCAATTACCCCCGTGCCATAGTCCAAGCATGAATGTGGGATTTCATGGAATAAACCAAACAAAACCAAACCAAGGCTTTCAGAGGTCAATCCACCTCAACCCTTAACCCGTGACTCCACCTCACAGTTAGATATCACTTACACCAACCAGGTTAGTCTTTATCGAAGTTTTCTAGGGCTCCCGAGTGTTTTCTCCAACAACGGCCACATGAACTAATAACTCAATCCACAACATTCCAGGGATCCAAAACATTCGTCCAACCTGACTCTAGGACTATTAACTCAACCCACCAAGGGATCCAAATAAGTTTTTCCAACCTAGGTTCCCGGACTACGAAATCAACACAAGTTGTTCCAGGGCTTCCAAAGTGTTTTTCCCAACTAGCGGCTCCATTAACTAGTAACTCAACGCATATCGATAAGGAACCTGAGTACCAATTGGAAACAAAACAAGGGGAAAAACACACAACACAATGGATATCTAGGAAATTCCAAGGCAAGGCTAAAACCACTATCAATCGAGGCAAATATCCATGTCAATGACAACACATAACCAAGAAATCACATGCATATACCATGCATGCCAAAACTAGAAAGGAAATCATAGATGCAAGTCAATACCTAGAAAGAAATCCAGTTGTAGTTGTTGATCCAACTATTGCCTTGCACTTTCCTTCCTTCCCTTATTGGGTGTGTGTTATATTCTTTCCATGAGGAGCCCATGTGTGGGGGGGAGGGGGGCGACAGACCCCCCTGTTCATTGCCTCGGGCACAACCCCCCTTGTTGGGGAGTAGTAGCCTCCCTCTATGGGGCCTGAGGCAACGTCCTAGGGAAATTTTTTTTGGACCCTATATTAGGTGGGCAAACCTATCTATGGTTTTGTGTGTGGTTTTCAAACATGATTTTTGGTATGATGGTTTTTTTCCCATGGTATTTTGTAGATTCGGTCAAGGGAACTAAATTTATGTTCTAATCCACGGTTAATGGATTGGGGTTTATGGATGCTTCGACATGTATATATATGTATTATGACATTTAAAGGAATATAATAAAAAATCAATTTGGTAGTCCTGGTTGCAAAAGCCAGGGGAAAAATATTTTTTTTTATTTTTTTTTATGTTTTATGCTCTCGCCAAAGTTTATTTTTTATTTTAGAATTCGTATGTAGGAAAAAATTTTACGGGGTTAAAACTTACAAGTGGTATCAGAGTTGTTTCGGCTTCAAGGTGATGCCTTTGTTGCTGAGGGGTTTTTCTTGGCCCTGTGTTAGACCCTGTTTAGTTGAGATATGCGGGATTGATTCTTGTGGTGAAAGAAGATGACGAGTAGTGGAAAGATAGAGATTGATAAATTTAATGGTCAGACTTTTGATTTGTGGAAAATCAAGATGGAGGATCTACTAGCAAATAAAGATCAGTGAATCGCAGTAGATCAGCGGACTGAAGTCTCACCCGAAGCAGTATGGGGGGATGCTGGAACCAAGTTTCCGCAGACTTGAGATGTCTATGGTGTAGATTTAGTCCAATTGTGCCTATCTTCACACAGGTTACTTCGCGCACTATTCTAACTTTCAATACCCTCATGATCTGTTATAATTGCCTTTCATGCAGCCCTAACTAGGGGATGATATGCTTTCGCACTGCTATGGCAGCGAACTGCACTTTTTCCCCAATATACACCACGAATCTTACTTATCTTCTTGTAGGTGTTATTCAACTTCGCGTAAACAAATATTATATCTTGTATTCAATTAATAAATACAATAATATATATTTTCGCATCATATAAACAATAGAAGTGCAATTTATACTCAATATATTCAATGCATAAAACAAGAAATAAATACACAGAATAGATGTGAGACTTCTCTTTATTAATACTTCCAAATGTTATAGACTCGACTTGCCCTGTGCACTCAGCTGTAGGGGTCCGCGCACTTAGCTACAGACTACTAGGCCTCTATGCACTCAATTGCAGAGCCTTCTCCAACTCTATGACCCAAAAATAGACTTCAGATATGAATCAACTCTTCATCCTTAGATCCATGATCGATTGATCTATGATCTCTTAACTAATTAGAGCCTCACTCTTATTTATACAATCCCATGGTTCGCAGACCATGTGTAGATCTCTACAACCAACATTACATTACAAAATTGAGGGAAGACAACCCTATGAGTCTTTTACAAACTACACTCTCCACACCCACAAAATGCAGAGTCTTTACATCAGGGTTACAACTTTTGACCAAAATCTTGGCTCTAAGCCACAAAACTTCCCTTGGGGGATCCTGCGCCCAACAAGCCCCCAACACAAACATCGTGGCTCACCCTCGAGTCACTCTATCGATGCGAAGATCTTTGCATGAAGACCTCCCAATTCTGCCTAGATTGCTACAAGATCGGCAACGCAATGAGCGGGTTCCTGCTACACTTCCTGGATGCATTGTTCAAAGACCACTGTAGCTGAACTGCTTCCTTGAATTTGTTCTTGTGTTCCTTGCATCTACGGGAGCTTTGCTTCAATAGAGGCTGTAATGACATATGCCTCATCAATCCATGGATGTAAGCGCACTTTCAAAACTATTTCCTTATGCTGAGCAACATCCACTTTCTCCTTGAGCAATTTCACATGCTGCATCTGTGTGAGCCTCTATGTAAGGGTAACCATCTTCACAACCCATTTTACTTCACCGTACCTCTATTGCAGCTCGTCTGCCTCTATGTATAGGTGTTGTATGTTTGGGTCCTCCTGCAGGGTAGTGAGAACCTCGAACGACTCCTCGAACAACTTTTTGCAGTGTTTCACTACACTGTTGACCTCCGTTATTGCTGCTGTAATCTCACTGGCACATTGTTCCTTAACCTATGGTAGAGTTGAAGGCTATGCCTTCAATTGCAGTTCAGCTATATGGATTTTTAGTTGGAGCTAAACCCTAGCCATCTCTTCCTTTTCCTAGCACACCCCTGTCGCTAGCTTCCGGACGCGTGCCTCCACTGGTTCTTCTGCTTCGATGGCTAGCTCTGAGACAATCTAGTAGGCTTCCTCAACCACCTGAATGAGCTATTTTCTCTACACTACTACCTCGTTGCGTTTCAGGCTCAACTGTTCAATGTTGATGCACTGCTTGCTCATGACCTGGAGTGTGCGGTCCTCCTTGGCTCGTAGTTCTGTAGTAACTCCATCCTTCAAAACATAGAGTGTCTCCTAAGGGAGAGCAGCCATATTTGTCCCAATTCCACTCAACTCACTGACCATAGGCCTATCAGCCTCATTTTTTGTAATGAGTGGTCCCTCTAGCAGCAATATTGTGTTAGTCGTACAGGGGTGTAGCATCTCCTTGGCTACAGTCGTGCCTAGTGCAACGATGGTTGACATAGTGCCAACCTATGGGGTGCACACCTGAAGCTCCTGTATCTATGCTTGGAGAGCCCCTAACACCATCTGGTGTTCCTCTGCGAACTACTGGAGGGTCTCCGCGGTGACGTCCCTCACCATCTCCCCAATGTCGTGCAAATCCCCTTCAGTGAGGGTGATCGGGTCAAACGAACTGTTTGAAGCCTTCAACATCTTCCACAGCCCTACCCGCTCTCTTGGGCACTATCATTTCACCTGTGTGGATGCTATCTATGGGTCTGGGCCACCTTGCTTAGTATCTATTTACTATTCAGGTTAAGGCGACTTCTATCCTTCGCTCTCTTCCTCTGTTGCCTTATGCTACTCTTCTACCACCTTCGTAGCATCCCACACCACCTGGGCCTTGACTGCTGCTACTTCATTCCTACGCTTCTCTACCAACTATGCCATCCGCAGTTTTGCCTCATCATTTTTCCTCTACATGCCAAACTTCTCTACTTCCATTGCGGGGCTGGCTGGAGCATGCCACTCTGGTGCTCACAACTCAAGGACCGCAAAGATGACATCGTCCATTGCTATATAAGGTAGCTCGCACCATGTCTTCGTGGGGTCCTTCCACAACCTAATGTACACATGGTGGAAATCTTCCTTGAACTTCACAAAGCTCTGCAAACTGCTATAGACCATGGGTGATAACCACGGCTTGTGATTAATCCCCTTTCTAATGTTCATCTCCATGAACACCCAAAATATTTTACTATCCCTTATCCTCTGTGCATCTCAGGTTGGCCACAGCGAATTGTACTTTGCTACCTTTGGAAGGTCCTTAGCGATTGTTAGGAACTGGCTGTCTTCTGGCAATTCCCCTGCCACCAGCATTATGGAGAACAATAGCCACACATAATGAAAAGTCTTCCCCTACCCCTGTGCCTCGTGGCAGTTCTCAAGGAACTCTTTGCATAAGTAGTTAGCCTAGTTGAACTAGACCCCTTCTGTGCATTGAGCTGCAAGTGCAACCACTAGCACAGGTACCTCATTCGCGCGACACTTCCTCATAACCTTCCCTACCAATATCTGCGTAGCAACTTTGAACACAGGGTTATTGATGCTAGAAATCACGTACCCTCTCTTCTTCTTATCAAGCTTGAACTTTTTCTTCATGACCTCTGTGATGGCCAAATCATTACTCTTACCCTTTGAGATGTTCGTTGGGTCCTCCCTTTTGCAAGGGAGCTGCATAATTCTATGAATCAAGTGGTTTGTGATGGGGATGGGCTCCTCCAACCACAAACACCCATCATGCACCAAGCAGAGAAGTTGCCTAATGAACAAAATGGTCACTGGGGTGCGATGGTAATGTGGCACCCTAAGCAGGTTTAACAATCCTACCTTTTCTACACCTCTCAGCCACTTACGTGGCTCCAACTCTATGACTCTAGTCGACGCATCTTTCTTTTGGCGCATTAGCTATGCAGTTGCAAAATGTGTGAACTTCTTGTGTTCTGCGAGATCCCAATATTCAAATTTTAGTACAGGCACTCGCCCCAAGTGCGCTCTGTAAAAAATAATGTTGTCAGGGAGTAGTGGAGTCTAGAGAGAGCTTTTTCTCTCATCTATGTCTTTGGGAAGCTTTTCTTTCCCCTTCCATGGAGGAACATACATGGGAAGCCTGGTCAAAGGGTCTGCACCCTGGGTTTCCTCCATTTCTACATCCTCCTCCTCCTCTACTAGTATCTCCTCAAATTCTTCCTCCTCATTGGCCTCCAAATTGATAGCCTTCCCTTTTTCTTCCATGGTAAGCCTAGTCCTTAGCGGATTCCTAGGGGATACGTATACTGGTATAATAGCTTTCTTGTTTTTCTTAGGTCTTGGCGTGCGTGGCGATTTATGGATTTCTGTGGCTATCCCAACACTTTCTGGAGCTTGTACTTTTGTTATGGCCTATGCGGCTTCCTTAACAGTCATTGCTCTAGTATCCATGGCTTCCTCAGGTGCTACCATAGTGATATTCCACAATTCTCTCAACGGCTCGGGTAAGTGATTAAACAACAACTTTGCCTTCAAAAGTTCGAACAATTTTGGGTTCATGAGTTTCTAGGCGCGTAGTAGCTCAGTTCTTAAATTGCCAAGTGTTGTTTGCTGGACACCCCTTTGTAATTTATAATTCCTTTTGAATTTGAGTTCGACCATTCCCCCCACATTCGGTCCATCAATGCTCACTTGGCGGTATATTTTCAAGAATCTAGCCCATAAATTTCACCTTAAATTCCTACTTCCCGCTCCATTTGGTCTCAAACCAAGCATCACATCATGAATAGTGACTGTAACGGTCACTTTCCAGTTGACCCGCATGGCAGTGTAGCTATCCTCACATTGTTGTGGACCCTATGACACTTCGCTACTGTGCATAATCTTGACATCACGCAACTCTTGGGCAGAGTAGTTTATAGTCTCGCATCTCCTTTTAGCTGCCTGGAGCACCAAGACTATGCTTCTGTCAGCTAGTTAGATGGCTGAGCCACCTGTGTACACATTCAAACGACTGCCATTGACTTTTCTTGGGAATAGTTTTGCATTTAACTTTACCAATTGCACTGCGCCACCATTTGTGATCTCCTTAATAACATATGGTCCCAGCTAATGCATTCTGAACTTCCATGGGAATCGATCGAACTTACTATCATGCAAAAACACCAAATCAATTTCCTTAAAGGTGGGAAACTTAATATTTCAATCGTGCCAAGCCTTTTCATGCTGCTTTTGGACCTGCTGGTGAAATCTAGCCAAAATTCGTTCTTCCTCAAGCTCCTTCAACTGCGTGAGCCTCTCCTCTAGTGCTCCGTGATCTGTCATACATATGAGCACTACTATGCATAGACTAGGCACGATGTATTCCATAGGAATTACAACTTCCACTCCATGGACAAGCCTAAAAGGTGTCTGTCCCATTAGTTTCTTACACGTCACCCTATAAGCCCATAATACTATAGGTACATGCAGGTCCCAATCACTTCGCAGTGCATTACATACCTTGTGGAATGATTCCACGCGGAGAACCTTCTACGTGATTTTTCTTCCTATATACTATCTTTCCAACATTAAGAGTTATTTGCTCATGTTCCCCCCCCCAGCATATGCTTATTGACCATACCTCTCAATGCAAATTTCAAGTGCATCTGCGTAGGTTGTTTTCCATATGCCTATACCCACCTGGCCAAATGCGCACATGGACTATCCCGTCCATTGTATTTTTTTGTCAATCACACTCTAGGCCTCTCAAATTATGTGTGCATCATCCTTCTACATTCAATCCAGTCATCAAAGCTTCCTTTGTGTGTACCCGACCACCTCGCGGGCATAGCGCTTAGTACCCAGTCCAATGCCTAGAAGCATTTCTTTTCCAGCACCTCCCTTTAAAATTTATTCAAGAAGGTATCTAACTCACCTAGGCCATCATAAGTAGGTTGGTCTCTTACTTCTGTCGATACGTAGCGTAGAGACCTTATCATCATATTATAATGTAGTGTAGTTACCTCATGTAACTAATTCTGCCATCACTCCATCTCCTCATCCGAATCTTAAGTATAGGAGATTTCACGCTCCCATGCAATCCGCCCATCCACGGTGGGATTCACCTAGTCCTAGTTTCACGCTATTATCTTATAGATGTAATCCAAATCATCATCACTTTCATAGTCACACATTGGCTCTATATAGCGCGATCCTTCAGCAGGGTCTAGGGGTATAATTATGCATAGTGACTTCTTTTCAAAAATCATTTTTTTCTTTTTCAAATTAATCACGCGTTCATGTTAGTGTCCCAATCAATTCCTAAGACCGTAGGGTAGGGATTGTGTCATCAACAATCTCTATCACTTCAAAGTCTACCAGCACACTCGCTCCCTCAATGTCAATGATTATTCCCTACAATTGCCCCATGTGTATTATTTTTTGTTGGTTCACCATTCTTAGCAGAACAGGAGACCACTGTAGTGTAGGTCTCCCCATTCTCTTGCATGTTTGTTTCAGCAGAATATTCGCATCCAATCCTAAATCTAGGATGACTTGATCCATGTCATATTCTCCAATCTGCATGGTTAGTCTCATTTCTCTTCCTGTTCTTGTCTTATGTTTATTGATCTTCCTAACTACATGTGGTTCTCCTAGCGCAGTCCCAATGCATTTGTTAATGAGTTCCTGTAACCCTTTTATCACCTCACTATTGTACAGTAACTTCATACATGTTTCCAGGAATGTTGTGAGCATATATGGGTCCATCTATGACTCTCTTTTATCTTTTCTTCCTGAAGTGGAGGCATCAATGAAGCTCTTCTTAGCTTCCATGAAGGTTTCCCAAGTGCTCTCCAAATCAAACTCTGCTTCCTTCGCAGGAGCTTTGCGAACCCAAGTACAATCTTTTGGTTGTTTACCTTTGTCATCTCCCATCATGATTCCACTTTGGAGAAAAATGTTTACATTCAGATCTTCCTCACATGGCTCAGACCTCATCTTTTGCAGGTTCTGAGTCGGGCGAGGTGGTAGCGCTCCTTTGTCACATATCCTAGATATCAATGTAGGACAATCTTCTATCTCATGATCAAATAATTTGTAATACAAACACGATGGGAACATTGGATTTGTGCAATTGCAGGCATAATGTCCTAGCCCTCCACAATTTTAGCATATCAACTGTCCGCAACCTCTTTAAGGTCCTCCTCTGCCTCGGCCTCGTCCACTCCCTTGAAATACTATTCGTGCCATTCCTTCATTTTGATCAAGGGGCCGCACTTTTAGCCTGAACTTTGTAGGTGGGAGTTCTATCCATCATTAACTCATAGCTTCTACAAGTGCGCTCATCATGTCCCATTGACCTACAAAAGTTGCAGAACAATTGTTGTGAATTTTGTATATACTCTTGTAACAAGCGACAATTGTCCATGGCATGTTTTCTTGCTATTTTACAAATTGTGCACCACAAAGTAGGTGCCACGCTAGGTCCTACTTGCACTTCTAGTCTTAAGGGCATCGGTCCTCCTCCTATGAGGTAATTTGCGAAAATTAGACAGTGGTCCTTGTCATGACCCTGACCCTTGCATTTTACACACTATACCTCTTCACGCACTTCTGATTGAGTCGTCTAGTCCTGTTTTAGACTCTGCATCTCAAGGGATAAATTCTTCAGCTATGTGTGGATCTGCTGAACTCCCAAGTTGGGATCCTGGATCGGGGTCTCATGCAGTGTCATCAAAATCTCTAAGGCCTCTGCCTGAGTCATTATCTTTTCCTGTGATAGCACACTTCTCAAATGTGGCATTAGTGAAGCTACAAAGCACTCGCAATGTTGTCCATCCATCAAATTCATATTATCCTTGCAAATCGTACATTTAAGCCTCTGATCTAGCTCCCAAGGAGTCTCTCCTAGTAGCATCATGATGTCCTTGAATCCAATGATCAATTGTGCTTCAGACTTCGACCTGCTAAATTCTTTGTTTAGTGCTGCTTGGATATCTACGATTCCCACATTTGGATTATCATTGGAGTGATTAATATACCAAGTCAGTGCACAGTCCTACAGGGTAGTAGCTAGTGTTTCTTTCTTTATATTGTCATTTTTAACTCCTTGCGCTTCCCAGAAAACCCTTACCACGAACCAGAATTGGTTTGGATCCTCATTTCCCAAACCCTTGAACACAGGCAACTTCACTGTGCTTTCCATATTGAATCGTGGTGGTGGTGGAGGTGGTATGGGCAAAGATGGAGGTGGTGGTAGTGAAGCTGGCGATAGTGTGGGTGGAGGTGGTATTCACGGAATTATTTGCCTTATCAGATGGATCACACTTTGCAGTGAGACCTTTGCGAGCTCTTCCTCATCCCCTCGTGGAGATGAAATCAAGGGGCTAGTTTCTAGTCCCATACTTCCTTCATTCCTTTAAGCTTGTCCACTTCGCGTAGCCCCGAACATCAAGGTAACTGCATAACCCTCTTTTTGCACAATAGAATTTTAATCCAAGTATTCAAAGAATTTACGTACTTACCTCGCACTCCTTTGAGAAAGCGTCCCTCTACCTTGCTATATCTAACTGAGGTGTCAACTGCAAACTCAGTAGTGAATCCTCCTATAATATGATCAATCCAATGATAAATGAAGCACACGATCATATCCTCAAATTCTTCCAATAATCGCACTAACTCTGGGGTCCACACAATAGGACTGTCAAGTTTCCACCTTCCTTGGCTATGGGCTAGTTTTGCGATCCACTCATATAGCTCAGTAGGGAAGAACACAAAGAATATTCTATGGATCTCCATGTAGAGGTAGTAGTCAAAATACTCTTCTTTTGATAGTCACGGGTCCCTGTTCGCCTTTGTTACGAACTCGTGAATTCTTCTATCCAACCAGCCTTCAATTTCCTTCTTAGCTGGATTCCAATGATACGACATCCGAAATATCTATGCAGAGTCTAGTCCTGGCAACATAACCATTTGCTAGTTTGTTGGGGCTTGACCCAGGTTCAGAGTTATTTAGCCAGAAAATCCCTACACTACTAGCCCTTTCGACATCAACCCATGGAGCGTGGAATGAAGTCTCACCCGCAACAATATGGGGGGATGCTGGAACCAAGTTTCTGCACCCTTGAGATGTATGTGGTGTTGATTTATTCCAACTATGCTTATCTTCATGCAGGTTACTTCACACACTGTTCTAACGTTTAATACCCTCATGATCTGTTATAATCACATTTCATGTAGCCCTAACCAGGGTCTGAGATGCTTTCACGCTGCTATGGTAGTGAACTACACTATTTCCCCAATCTACACCATGAATATTACTTATCTTATTACAGATGTTAGCCAACTTTGCGTAAACAGATATTATATCTTGTATTCACTTAATCAATACAATCATATATATTTGTGCATCATATAAGCAATAAAAGTGAAATTTATACTCAATATATTCAATGCATAAAACAAGAAATAAATACACATAATAGATGTGAGATTTCTCTTTATTAATAAGTCCAACTATTACAGACTCAACTCACTGTGTGCACTCAGCTGTAGGGGTCTACGCACTCAGATGCAGATTACTATGCCTCTATGCACTCAGTTACAGAGCCTTCTCCTACTCTATGACCCAAAACTAGACTTCAAATATGACTCAACTCTTCATCCTTAGATCCATGATCGATTGATCTATGATCTCTTAACTACTTGGAGCCTTGCTCTTATTTATACAATCCCATGGTTTGCATACCATGGGTAGATCTCTACAGCTGACATTACATTATAAAATTGAGGGAGAACAACCCAGTGACTCTTTTACAAACTACATGCTCCACGCCCACAAAATGCGGAGCCTTTACATCAGGGTTACAACTTTTGACCAAAATATGGGCTCTAAGTCCCAAAACTTACCTTGGGGGATCCCACACCCAATAGGTACTAAACCAATGGCAATGTTAGTTGAAGATTGGGTGAAGTTTTATCAAAAGTCAAAGAGCACAATATGGTTATGTATCTTAGATTCAATATTGTTTAATGTATCAGGGGAAGCTTCAACGAATGCTTTGTGGGACAAGTTAGGGACTTTGTACCAATCTAAGTCTCTTGTGTATAAATTGTTCTTGTGGAAAAAGTTATATAACTTGAAGATGAAGGATAGAGATTCAGTGAAAGAGCATCTGAATGTCTTTAATGTTGTGGTAAGCTAGTTTCTATCTATTGATATAAAAATTCCAGATGAAGTTAAGTGCATCATTTTGGTGTGTTCTCTACTAGATTCATGGGATAGACTAGTGGTTGCAATAGGTAGCAATGCAGTTGCCTTGCAATTTGATGAATTAGTCTCATCCTTGCTATTGGAGAAGATGAGATAGAAAAATATAGAGGGCTAGAATGGTGATGCCTTGTCTGTATGAGTATGGTCCCAGAACAAAAAAAAAAAAATCCTTGAGTGGGAGATCTAAATCCAGAGGGAGATCTAAATATCTAGGGAGACCTATAAATGTGTGCTGGAAATGTAGAAAGGAATGGCACTTTAAAAAGGACTGTAGATCTAAATCTCATGAGAAAGGGAAGAGATCTAATGATGCTCCTTCCATGGAGGTGAAAACCACTTAAGATGAAGGTGGGGATGTGTACTTGGCTTCTTCTTCAACTACACATGTAGATCATGAGGCATGGTTGATTGACTCAGGTGCATCCTTTCACTTCGCTCCCCACAGGGAGTGGTTCTACGAGTATGATAAATATGATGGTGGTGATGTCTTCTTAAGGGATGACAGGAAGGCTATAATTGTCAGTCGTGAAAAATTTAAGTTGAAGTTGCAAGGTGGAATGATTACAACACTTTCGGGTGTTCTGAATATTCCTCCATTGGCCAGAAACATGATTTCTGTAAGCAAGTTGGATGATGCAGGTGTAAAAAAAAAGTTCGAGAAAGTTGCTTGGAAGATGGTTCAGGGAGCACTGGTATTGATGTAGGGAGTTTGGATTGAAACTTTGTACAAGCATTAGGGTAGCACTGTTATTGATGGGTGCAATAATTTTGTGCTTCCTAAAAGTGGAGCAAAAAATCTAGTGGTCTCTAGAGAAAAGAGCATGCTATGGCATCAAAGGCTTGGACATATTGGAGAGAAGGGTCTTTGAATACTTCATGATAATGGTATGGTAGAAGGTATTTCTAATTTCTCACTGGATTTTGATTTATGTGAAAATTATGTATATGGGAAGCAGAATCAGGTGAGTTTCCCCTCTGGTGCTATTGGCTTGTTGGGGCCTGACCCAGGTTCGAAGTTAATTAGCCAAGAAAATACTTGTACTACTAGCCCTTCAGCAACAGTCCACAGAGCGTGGATTGAGGTCTCACTCGAAGTAGTATGCGGGGGGGGGGTGCTGGAACCAAGTTTTCGCACCCTTGAGATGTTTAAAGGGTTGATTTGGTCCAAATTCTAGTCCTTGCACGTAGGTTGCTTCGTGCACTTCCTTGGCCTTTGCGCCCTAATATATTCGCCTTCGTGTAGCACTAACCAGGGGTTGTGGGGCTCCTGTGGTGCTAGAGAAACATTCTACACTATTTTCCTAAATCACACTCGCAACCTTACTTATCTTTTTACGCCAATTAGTTATCTTCACGTAAATGGATGCCTTATGTTATATTTATTTATATAGCACATACATATAAGTTCATGCAACAAATAAACAATACACTTGTAAATTATACCCAATAGTACATAAAATAGGAAAAGATACAGAGAAATATGATAAAACTTCTCTTTATTAATTCTTCCCATGGTTACAACCTCGACCTGCACTGCGCACTCAGCTACGGACTACTAGGCCTCTGCACACTCAGTTGCAGAGCCTTCTCCTACTCTACGACCTAAAGACACACTTTACACTTCGACGTAAGCTCTTAAACTCATCATGCCTCTATTTTATTCATTGAATCCCTTTTATTTTACAGTTAGAGCCTCACTCTATTTATACAATTACATTAAAAAAACAAGGGCAGACAACCGTGTGACTCTATTATGACTTCACACTCTGCGCCCACAAATCAGAGAGCCTTTATAAGGGACTTGGTGAAAACGTGGGCTTTAAGCCCCAAAACATGCCTTAGGGGGATTCCACGCCCAACAAGCCCCTAACACAAACATCGTGACTCACCCTCGAGTCATTTTTTCGGCGCGGACATCTTTGCGTGGAGTCCCTCCAACTCTGCTCGAACAACTTCAAGGTCAGTAGCACACTGACCGACTGCCTAATGGATCTCCTGTACCTATTGTTCTGAGACTGCGGTGTCGGAACTGCTTCCCTAGACATATTCCTGCATCCCTTGCATTTGTGTGAGCTTGCCTTCGATTTTTATGGTAATGGCGAAGGCCTCTTCAATCCAAGGCTAATCACACACCTTTAGAGCTACTTCTCGGTGTCATGTGGCATCCACTTGCTCTTTTAGTGCTATGGCCTGTTTCATTCGCACAATCCTTTAAGTGAGGGCCACCATCTGTGTGGTCCCTTTTTCACTATCATATTTCTACTGGAGTTCATGCGCCTCTGTTTCTAAAGCTGGATGTTGGGGTCCTCCTACAAATTCGTGAGGACCTCAAATGACTCCTCCAACATTTTGGTGCAGTCCCTTACTGCACTAACAATCTCTTCCAACCGTGATGCAATAGCATTGGTGCGCTTTTCTCTTAGTTACAAAGGGGTGGATGGCTGCGTATTCAACCATAGCTCTGCGATCTGAAGTTCCAACTCTATCTGAACCTTAGTCATTTCTTCCTGAACCTCGCACACCCATGCTACTAGTTTGTGGATGCGCGCCTCTGCTGGTGTGTCTGCTGGGATGGCCAACTCAGGAAGCACCTAACAGGCTTCTTCCCACACCTAAACCATCTACTTGTTGTATGACAACTTAGTCATGCTGCAAGCTCAACTTCTTCATGTTGATCTTTTGCTTGCTCAGCACTTGCAGCGTGCGTCTCCCCCTAGCCCGCAATTCCCTAGTAATCCCATCCTACAAGACATATAACGTCTCCCATGGGAGTGCAACCATGTTGATCTTGATACCTTTTAGTGCACTAATCGTAGGCCTATTGGCCTCATTTCTTGTCACCAGCGCCCCTTCCGGTAGCACTATTGTATTTTTCGTTTGAGCGTGCAACATCTACTCTGCTATAGTTGTCCCTATTACGAGGCTGGTCAAAAGGGTACCAGCATGAGGAGTGCGCACCAACAACACCTACAGCTGCACTTTGAGGGTCCCCAACACAATCTGATTCTCTTGCACAAAGTTCTAGAGCGCCTCGAAGGTGGCATCGTGCACTGTCTCGTTGATGTTGTGCAGATCACCCTCAGTAAGGGTGATCGGGTCGATAGACAACTTTGATTCCTTGACCTTCTTACGTGGCCCCATCTGCTCACTTGGGCGACGTCGCTTCAGTTGTGTTGACACGGTTTGTGAGTCCACACCACCCTCCTCTTCCTCTGCTTCATGTCCATGTGAAGGTGGCTTTTGGCCCTCGTGTGCCTTCTCAACTACCTCCTGTGTTGCTGCTGTGACCTTTTTCTGTTCTGCTGCTGCCTGTGCAACATCCCATGCCTCCTATGCTTTGGTTACCATTGTTTCTTTCCTTCTCTTCTCTGCCAACTATGCCATGCGTAGTTTCGCCTCCTCTTTCTTCTTATGTTCTGCAGACTTCTCCATTGCCTCGTTGTCTAGGCTGCACCACTCCAGTGTCCATGTCTCCAGTACATAAAAAATTATGTCATCTATGGCTACAAAGGGTAGCTCTCTCCATTGCTTGGCCAGGTCCTTACATGCTCTGATATATATGCTATGGAGGTCTGCTTTAAATTCTGCAAAACTCTACAGGTGCGACTTGCAGTTAATCCCCATTCTAATGTTCATTTCCATGAGCACTCAGAATATCTTACTGTCGCAGATCTGGTTCACGTCCTTTGTGTCCCAAAGAAAAACACACTTCGCGGCCTCGGGCAGATCCCTGTCAGTTGTGGGGAACTAACTATCCTCCGACGGTTCCCCCACCACGAGCACTATGAACAGTATAAGCCATGCATAATGGAGTGTTTTTCCTTGTTCCTGGGCCTTGCGGAAATCTTCTAGGAACTCCTTGCATAGGAACTTGAACCAGTTAAACTGGACCCCCTCCGCACACTTCTCAGTAAGTTCCACCACCAGTGCGGGTACCTCGTCTGTGTGACACTTGTGCATAACTTTACTTTCTAGTATTTGGGTCACCATTTTAACTACTTTTATGTTGATGCTAGATATGGCATATCCCTTTTTCTTCTTCTCTAGTTTATATTTCTTCTTCATGGCCTCCGCAATGGCCAAGTCACTAGTCTTCCCCTCCGAGATGTCTGCGGGGTCCTGTCCTTTGCATGGAAGATGGGTAATGCAGTGAATTGAGTGGTCCATGATGGGGATGGGCTCTCTCCAACCACAAACTCACACCATGCACTAGGAAGAGCAGCTGCTTGAGGATGAATATTGTTATTGGGGCATGTTGGAAATGTGGCACCCAGAGCAGGTCTACTAGCCTTGCCTTTTCCACTCTGCGTAACCACTTTCACGACTCCAATTAGGTAACCCCCACCACGATGTTCTAATTGGGCTTGATGAGCTGTGTGGTCTCTAGGTGAGGGAACTTCTCATGGTCAGCAACATAAGCTAGGCACCTGTCCCAGGTGTGCGTCCTAAAAAATGATGTCGTTCGGGAGGAGCAGGGTCTACAGAGAGCTCTTGCTCTCATCGAGATCCTTGGGCACTTCTGCCTTCCCCTTCTGTGAGGGGATATAGGTAGGAAGATTTGTTTGAGGGTGTACAGGCTCAGTTTCTTCCTCCATGCCATCATCCTTATCTTCTTTGATGATAAGTTCCTCTAGGTATTCCTCCTCCTCGTTAGTTTCCACATTAACGGATTTCCCTTTCTCCTCCATCGTTAACCTAGTGCACAGTGCGTTTCGTGGGGACACATGTACGAGAACCATCGCCTGTTTTTCTTTCTTCAACCTTGACATTCATAGTAATTTAGGGATTTCTGCCACAATCTCGACACCTTCGGGGGCATCTCCCACAGTCAGGGCCTATGTATCCTCTTTGGCGGTCGTCTCTGCAATTTCCATAACTTCCTTAGATGCTACCATCGTGTCCATCAAGAAATCTATCACTTGCATAATAAGGGGCTCAATCAATGCTCTGGATAGGTCAGACAGGGTTCTGCTCAGAATACACAGGGTATACAATAGCTCAATTTGCAAATTACTAAGGTTGTTTTCTCGGTAGTCCTTTGTGATTTATGGCTCCTTTTTTTGAATTTGAATTCGACCATTCCCCCCAAGTTCAATTCATTAATGCTCCCTTGGCAGTAGATTTTCCCAAATCTTTCCCATAAATCACATCTTAAATGCTTGCCACCTACTCCATTTAGTCTCAAGTCGAGCATCACATTGTGAATAGTGACTCTAATGGTCACTTTTTAGCCAACCCACACAGCAGCGTAGCCCCCCTTGTGCAGTTGCGAACCCTGTGACACCTTACTCCTCCACGCAGCTCCAACATTATGTAGCTCCCAGATAGAGTACTTTACAATCCCGCACCTCCTTTCAACTACCTAGAGTGCTAAGGCTATTGTTCCCATGGCCAGTCAGGTGGTCGCGCTACCTATATAGGGTTTCATGCAGTCATCCATCACTTTGTTGGAAAATACACACCTTTTATAGTTAGTAGTGGCATTGCACACTTTATCATCTGTAGCTCGCCACCATGGTTGATTCATGTAGGAATATGTGGTCCAAGCCAAGGCATCAGACTGATCAATTCACGCCGATAGTCTCCAAATTTGTCAACGTGACCATGCACGCCCTGTTTTATCACCCTAGTCTTCTTATCGAGAAAATCTTCCTTTATATCGTGCTCAAACTTCTTGACTTCTGCTTCCACTAGAGCACTTTTCGTCGTTAATCACACCCTTTCTTTCATAAGTTCTTCGAGCCTAAGGTCACCCTGTTAGATTTCCTTGTTAGGTCCAAAGTATTTTGCTTCATTCAGTTGTGCTACCCCTTCTTCAAAGGTTACTTGAACTGTTGTATCTACCAGTGATGCCATGTGTGGACTAGGTATTTTATGCTCTATGTGGATTATAGTGTTCGTGCCATACTCCAGCCTCAAAGGTGCTTGCGTCGTCAGTTTCTTGCACGTGGTCCTATAAGCCCACAGAACAACTAGTATGCGTAGGTCCCAGTCAGTCCACTGTGCATTGTTGACCTTGTTTAGTGCTTCGCATACTTCATTAAAGGCTTCTGCGTGGATAATCGTCTGCACACTTGGTCTATCCATATGTCGTGGTTCCAACCAGAGGGTTCGTTCATGCCCTTCCCTTGCCCGCACCTACTTACTTACCGTGTCTCCTAATGCGGAGGCTGTTTGCATCCGCGCAAGTTACGTACCATATGCCTGTATCTAGCTGGATAGGTGGGCATGCAGACTCTTTCGTATGGTAATCTTGTCTATTAATCACATATGCAGCTTCCCACACTGTATTCCCATCATTCTCCTGTATTCACGCCAATCCCCGAAGCTCCCTTTGAGCATACCCCACCGCCTCGTGGGCGTAGTGTGCAGTACCCATTTCAAAGCTTCAAAACGTTGTTGTTATGACACCTCTCTTTCAAATATGTTTAGGAAGTCATCTACCTCACTTAACCCATTGTACATAGGTAGATCTCTTACCTCCGTTGATATACATTGCAACAATCTCATCATCATGTTACAGTTTAGCGTGGTTACCTCATGTAACCGGTTCTTCCATCATTTTATTTCCTCGTCTGAATCCAATGTACAAGAGCTTTTATGCTCCCATGAGATTCATTCATCTACGGTTGGATTCACCCAGTCTTGTTCTCGCACGGTTATCTTGTAGATGCAGTCCAAATCATCATCACTATCATAGTCGTGCACTCGCTCTATGTAGCACGATCCTTCCATAGGGTCCAAAGATACAACTACACGCTGAGACTTTTTCTCAAAGATCATCTTGCTCTTCTTAAGATTTATCACTCCATTCATGTTAGTGGCCCAATCTATTCCTAATAGCATGGGGTAGGGATTACTATCATCAAAAATCTCTATCACTTCGAAGTCTTCTAGTGAGCTTGCTGCTTTGATATCCACTGTGATTCTCTACAATCTTCCCATAGGTAGGATCTTTCGCTAGTTTGCCATTTGTAGTTGGATAGGAGACCATTGTAGTGTAGGCCTTCCCATGCGATCCCATGTTTGCTTCGATAGAACATTCACATCTGATCCTAGGTTGAGAATCACTTGGTCCATCTCATATTCTCCAATATGTACGATCAATCTCATCTCCCTTCATGTTCTCGTCGTGTGCTTTCTGAGCTTCCAGATAATGCAGGGTTCTCCTAGCACAGTGTCAACGCATCTATTTATGAGTTCATGTAGCCTCTTTATAGCCTTGCTGCCGTGCAGTAGCTTCATGCATGTTTCCAGGAATGTCGAGAACATCGATGGGCCCATTTCCAGCTCTCGTCTATCTTTGCTTCCTGAAGTGGAGGCATCAACGAAGCTCTTCGTGGCTTCCATGAAGGTTTCCTTAACGTGCTCCAAATCAAACTCTGGTTCTTTTGTCGGAGCCTTGGGAACCAAAGTAATCTCTTTAAGCTGCTTGCCTTTGTCATCCTCTATCGTAATTTCACTTCGGAGCACAAGATTCACATTAGGGTCTTCCTCGCATGACTCAAACCTCATCATTTGTAGAGATTGAGTTGAGGGAGGTTGGAGTGCTCCTTTATCCTGCAACCTTGCTATTAGTATGGGACAATCCTCTGTCTCATGATCAAATAATGTACAATACAAGCATGATGGCCATGTTGGATTCACACAATCACATGCATAATTTCCTGGCCCTCTACAATTGTAACATATCAGTTATCCGGGACCTCTTCCAGGTCCTCCTCCACCTGAAATCCGTCTCACACCATCCCCGCGTTCTAGTTAAGGGGCCACGTTTTGGCCTGAACTTGAGTCTGATCCATCATCAACTCATAACTTCTATAGGTGCGTTCATCATTCCCCACTAATCTACAGAAATTACAGAACAACTGCAGTGAATTCTGCATGTACTTCTGCAATAAATGACAGTTATCTGTAGCATGCTTTCCTCCTATTTAACAAATTGCACACCACAACATAGGCACTACGCTAGGTCCTTCTTATGCCTCTGGTCTCAATGGCATTGGTCATCCTTCCTTGTGGTAATTCGTGAACACCAGGCAGTGGTCCTTGTCATGTCCCTAACCCTTGCACTTTACGTACCATACCTCATCACACACTTCTAGGCGAGATGTCCTGTCTTCTTTCAGACTCTACATCTCAAGGCATAAGTTTTTCAACTACGCATGAATCTGCTAAACTCCCAGGTTTGGATCCTATATCAGGGTCTTGTGTAGTCTCATCATGATCTCCAAGGCCTTAGCCTGAGTTGTTAGCCTCTGTTGTGATTACGCGTTCCTTAAATGCATCGTTGACAATGCTACAAACCATTCGCAGTGTTGTCCATCTGTCAACATTATGTTAGCTTCACGAACTGTGCACTTCAGTCTCTGATCCAACTCCCAAGGGGCCTTGCCTGGTAGCATTGTGATTTCCTTGAACCCAATGATTGATTGCGCTTTTGACTTCAACCTTCTAAATTTTTTTTTTAGCACCATTTGGATATCCACGATCCTTGCATTCGGATTGTCATTGGAATGCTTAATGTACAAGGTCAGCGCGGCGATCCAGCAGAGCGGTGACCAATGCTTCCTTCTTTATATTGTCATCTGTGAATCCCTGCACTTCTCGTACAACCTTTATCATGAACCAAAACTGGTCCGGATCTTCACTTCCTACTCCCTTGAACACTAGTAACTTTATCGCACTTGCCATTCTGAATCGTGGTGGTGGCGGAGGTGGTATGGGCGAAGATAGTGAAAGTGGCGAAGGTGTTGGTGGGGGTGTGTGGTGCAGGTATGTTCCCTATGCGGACAGAGACAACCCCTCTAGCCCTAGAGCGGGTCTAGTCACAGCAAGACAAAGACAATAACTAATTCATTAAATAGTTATCGTTAAAGAGGCCCACCTTATACCAGTGTTTGATGAAGTATTTTTCATGTCGCTTCAGCTATCTCTTTCTTCTCCTTAATGAATGATTCACCTGAAACAACATATGAAAATGATAAAACACATAATAGAGCACAATAATAAACTATCTACTTATAGAGTCAAGGAACCATAAGCTATCAACACACATTTCATATATGATATAGGAAATAACTATTGATTGTATTAATATAAGCAACAATAAATCTCACAAGCATGCCTTGACATCGAAAGCTTCCTTGAAGGGTCCAATCAATATGTCTCCATAAGCATTCACTCTCAAAGGTCTCCTAGAAAGGCTGATGACTTTCTCTCACCCAAAAGCACAAGTATGAAACTAAAGAAATCATGACAAGGCTTCCTTCTTACAAAACCATTTCACACTATCAATCCATAACATGGAAGGCAATTCTCATACCTCACAAGCTATTGCTAGACTATCAACAATCCAAATTGTAATCTATCAGTCCAACAAACCAAGAACTAGTTAACTAAGAACTAGTTGATCATAGCCAAGGGATGCTTTTATAAGAGGAGGAGCCTCCATAAATGACGGTAGAGGAAGCTTATCTTCATGGGAGGTTACTCAAAAGGTGGAACCACCATCTCAAATGAGGAGAGGCGAACTTCTTTGACCCAAAAAATAGCTCCATAACGACACAAAAGTATTCTATTTGAACTAATTAGCCATATCTGGGTCATCATGGGTCAAACACTGAGACTCAGAAATGACATCATGAGGCATTAGTTCATTCTGGACTATCATCACCAGGCAGGATACTGATGGCTTGCAACAATTTTGAAACATGGGTAAAATGTGGTCAACTTCAGGATTAATGAGCTTAGGCAATATTCTTGAGTAATATGGAATATTTGGACACATATTTTGGTATATGACAAAGAACATATATCATTCAGGGACCGACTCTATCTAGAATCAGGGAATGTAGGGTCGGTGACAAAATACTGTGTAATAGATGCCCCTTAAAGCATGAAGGTGGAGAGAGTGGGAGGGGTGAAATGCTTTACGAAACCATAACTGAACCGGAACACCATCGTGAAGAACTTGTAGATGCAAGTAGAACTGATATCTCTGATAGTGAAAGAAGTACACATAGTTGAGGTATGGGTGTAGCCATCCAAAAGACAAATAGAACTGGTTTGTGGTATGGACGCAGCCATCTTGTCGAAAAGACCATATGAAAACACAGGTATGGTCGTAGCCATCTAGAAAGACTCAGGTATGGTCACAACCATCTAATCAAAAGAGTCATGTGTAAATAATCCAGGCAACCTAGACTTGTGTAATCTGAGCCTAGGGTCTTGAATCCCGACTTGTCCATCGTACAATTTCTAATATGCGAATAAGTGTTTTGAAGTCAAGCATACTAAAAAATCACTTGATTACCAGCCAATGACATGAATCGTTAACAAGTGTGAGAGAGACCACCAGTAATGTCAATGGTTCCGAAGATACTGCTAGTACAATCCACAAAGTGTGAAGAATGATCTAGAGTCAAACACTTGTGAAATCACCTGATCAAAGACCAATGATGCAAGCCTGTCGTTGAATGCTAAGAACTTTACATTGAGGCATGCAAGCTCCAAGGTACCTGAAAGGAGTCTCTAGATCAACTTCCTGGATAATGAGTTGATGTTGACAGGAAACGATCCATCAAAGGAGGGCCATAATATTTCCCACATCAACGATGTGAGACAAAGGAACAATATGAAGATGGATGAAACAAAGAACCAGAGGAGGATGTAAGGGTGCAAACTTTAGAAGGATTAAGCTCTTGAACATATCGGTGACACGAATCTTGAATGCAGCAACATTTTGGTACCAAGGGATCAAAGGTCATGCAGAGACAATAGGGATTGAATGGAATGAGGCAAAATAAACAACCCAAATCCCAGAAGGCCAATGATGAAGTGAGGATATCCCAAACTCGATGAGAAGAAAAAAGGTGTCGATGTTCAAGAGCGATAAGCTGCCGTAGGTAATCAACAAAATATTTCCAAATTTCCCCCACCATTGCTAGTGAGTACCCCAATTATTTTTGAAACATAAGCTTGAAGGGGATAGCATATGCTTTTAATATAAGTTTTTCCATCGGGAAAATCCAACCGAGTGAGATTTTAACGAGCCCTAGGGAGGAGAAGCTCGGGTCTCATCATGGTGACGAGTCCAATGTCGTCGGGGTTTAACGAGTCCGACATAGGTAAAACTCAGAGTCTTTTTCATATTTAGAGAGTTTGAAAAAGACATGGAAAAGGAAACTCTAGATGGGCCCTTTTTGTATGTTTGTGTCCCTTGAGACTGAAAAGTTAGAAAATGATACTCGAGAGAACTACTTGACCATTTTAGTCAAGGAGTACTTTTCTTAAATATTGCCTCCAGTCTAAAAAGTAAAAAAACTTACTGGATACACGATGTTTTGCAACCATTAATGAGCTCGAAATGACAATGGATTGATAATATTTTCACATTTCAAGTGTCAGAAAGAGCTTAAACTTGATTCAAAAAGGACATTTCGGCATTTACTGAGTATACAATTCATGGATCGACCATCGCCAGTGTTCGAAACACTTGTTGTTGCACAAGAAAACTCAAGCATAAGATCTGTCTCACAAAATACGTGAATACAAATCAAAACCTAATTCAAAACCCTAATGAAAACCCTAAGTTTAAAAAAAAAAGGTTATAGAAGGAACACTATGGTAAAAAATCGATTTACTTATGTTTTTACTCTGGTAAAAACACTTCTACCTTTGCATATCTCATGAAATTTGGCGACCGATTCCAGGAGGCTCATGGATCCATTGCAATTCACACTGCTTCTAGGTAAATGCCATAGCCTTACCTATTTTTTTATGCTGAAATAAGGTTCAATTTCATGTTTTGAACCGTGGTTTAGAGGGATTATTTGGATTAAAAATCCACCTCAGTCGATGCAAGTTTCCCTCTCGGGATTGTGATTACCAAGAAATTTACACTGTGCAAAAATGGGAACGTTGCAAGAGATTGATGTACACCTGTGACGACCTAAAAGTTTTACAATATGAAAATCAGCTTGTCGCAGCTGTGTTGAAAACAGTTGTGACGAGTTCTGGAAACAAAATATTTTCATTTACAATCAGTTTCAAAGGATGAAAATGGATGGATGGCATTTAAAAAAGGTATGTTTGTGGACGCAGGGACAAGAAATGGCTTCCACATGGAAATAATGTACTCATGACAATGATGATATGATGGGAGTGGTAGATCCTCATTGTCTGAACATCTTGCGAAACTGTGGGTTGTTAAAATTCTTCCTAACAACACTTTTGAGAGAACAATTGGATCTTTTAGAGTACTTGATCCGAGCTTGGAATCTGATAGAAGGCAAATACATAATCCGTGGGTAAGAAATTGAGTTTGATGCCACGTATATCTACTTTCTGACTAGGTTGTCATGGGCAGGGGAGAATCCTTGCATGGTGGGAACTTGGATTACTGGAGACTCTTTCTACACATTTATTGCAAGAGTGTGCCCCCCAAGAACACAAAAATCGCCAACAAGTGGAAAGTTATAGATTGCCACTGTTAGTGATTTGTCACTACGGGTATTTTTTTTCAACATTACCAGAGGAGCTGGCTCCCAAACCCAGCATGAGGCGACCAAGACTCAACGACGATTAGCCAAGATTATTTGAATCCTACCATGTTTAACTGGGCAGAGGCCGTGTCTCTCAATATGAAGAGACAAGTGACCAAGTGCTATCAGGGAGAGATGAAATAGTTCGACTATGGTTCAATACTAGTACTGCTCATGCTAGAATGAGTACCAGTCCTCCAGAGATAAGACATAACAATGGGATGGCCAGGACCATGATAGACACGGATTACTCATTGGGTTCTTGTGATGCCACAAGGAGGCGGTGGCCAACCTGTATCATGGGGTCTAGAATTTGTTGAGTGGATGAACCCTCAACAAGTTATAGTTGAGGATTGAACGTATGCTTGGATGGAATCCAGGGGCAATCTAGACATGCTGCTTCCTCCTGGCAAACAGTGGGACGAGAGAGGTAAGATACTCAATTTGATTGACAAAGCTTTTGTAATTTTCTGGGTTTTTAAATATATATGTCCTAATTGTTATGTTCAATCTTTGTAGATGTTAGACCTGAGAGACTCGTAGGTCTATCTCCTATCGCCTGGAGGGTTGATAGGGAGATTGACTTACTGCCTCTGGGTGGAGAGGTCAAGGACAAGATAGCCCATAACCTAGAGGGCTTAACTGAGGGAATCCTAGACTATGCAAGATTCCAGGATATTCTTAGGCAGTACCAGCGACATACCGCGGGGGTGTCAAATAGGATGCATCGACTACTTAGATGCATGGTCTGGGCAATAGTCTGCCACAGAGAGCATAATGCATAGTAGACTTCTAGGTTTCTTTTTCTGCGGATTTTGAGAGACATGTGTCTAGTGATGTAACTAACACACGATATATCTTTGGACATCTATATATATATATTTATATATATATATGTATATTGGGCACCACGGTGCGCAACACATGATATATACCTATCTATGTTTTACTATATCTACTTATTGTGTCTGAATGCTTGGTTATGATTTTTATAAATTATGTAAATGTCTATCTAATACTTGGTTCATGCATCAGTTAATGTATTTAGTCTTCTAGGAATGTGTTGATATGTGATATAATCAAAATTCCTTTCCAGTAAGCGAACCCATAAATACAACCTTAAAATTTGAGGATTTCTAATGGAATAACACCCATTAAGTTGAAGAACAACAAGTTGGGAGTCTAGATTCACAATCAATGCACGAATATTGAGGACAACAGCCTCGGCCAGTAATTTGATGACGATGCTATATTCAGCAACATTGTTTTTGGTACACCCTAGACAAACCCCTTGAATATCCACTAACTCACCGTGAAGATTGTAGATAACCCATGCCACAGAGGAAAGATTTTGGGTACTGTGACAACCACCATCAACAAAACCAATATAAGGTGTGACAAACATCTACATAAGAAGTAAAAAGGACACAATAAGCAGAAAATGCTTACACACCAAGCCAAACATGTACAAAATGAAAAACACACTTATGTACACAGCAATGCACGAAAGACTCATGCATAGTATTTCTTAAGATAAATCCATTCCAGGGCTTATCTAAAGGGTTACCTTCATAATGAATTAGCTCATAAGCCCCTCTTTGCATCACTCTTTTCACAATATAGGGCCCATGCCACATGGGTACGAATTTTCCTGCCCCCAGCTTATCATTAGCTTGATCATACAACAGGACTAAATCTCCCTCTTTGAAGGAACATGGGTTGGCTGTCTGATGAAAGTGAGTTTTGAATCTCTTCTTTTGTGCTTCAATAACTAAATAATCAAGTTGACGAGTCTCATCAAGCCGTTCTATGTAAAGAAGGTGTTCTTCCATTGGAGTAGAATTCGGGAGCAATTCGATAGCTAATTTGAGAGAAGGGATTTCACATTCAATTGGGACGGTGGCTTCCAGACCATAAATAAGTTGAAATGGTGTGAATCTGATTGCATATTTAACTGAGGTATGGTAGGCCCATAGGGTGGAAAAAAGCATTAAATGCCAGTTAGGCTTGTGCATTCCAATGGTACGCTGAAGCATAGTAACCAAGACCTTGTTTATGACTTCGGCTTGGCCATTGGCCTGAGGGTAATAAGGCATCGAACTATCATGGCACAATCCTAACTAGGTTGTCAACTACATCATCATATAACCATGGAAATGGGAACCATGATCAGTGATTATAGCCTGAGGCACTCTGAACCCAGTAATCACATGATTGAATAGGAATTGCGCAGCTGTCTTGCCATCATTGAACAATGTAGGCATCGCTTTGGCCAATTTTGTAAATAATCGACAACAACGATGATATACCCATGCCCCCCAGCCGAGCGATGGTTACAAGTCATAAAATCAATGCCCCATTTAGAAATAGGGCCTACGGTGATTACAAGATGCAAAAGGGAAGGTGGTGCATGCATCTTTCGCTGGTAAATTTGAAATGCATGACATGAACGGATAGCGAGAATGAAATCCTTAAAAATGTAGGGCCAAAAGTAACTAGCACGAAGAATTTTTTGGGGCAGTAGCATAACCAGATATATGACTTCCACACATGCTAGAGTGGCAGTCATTCAAGACTGTTTTAGCTTCCTCAAAAGTCAGAAAATGATGGAGAACTGAATCAACGCCGAGACGGTATAAAGTGTCTCTAACAATATGATAAGGCTGAGAATGGTGACGAACGTGTTGCCAAACATCCTTAGACAAATCAGGATAGAAGGAAGAAGTATGGAGGTAGACAATAATGTCACCATACCATGGATCAAGGGTACTGATCAAGAAAAGTGTGTCGTCCAGAATGCAGTCCTCTATCTGAAAGGGAGTGGAAGAAGATGGTAACAATCAAATCAACTCAGAAAAGAACAATGACTTTTATACTTGGCAGTAGTAAACTCCAAATCTAACTCTTGAAGGATAACAATCCATTTTGAGTACTTGCCTCCTAACAATTGAGGTGATAAAATGGATGTCATCTGGTTGCAATTTGAAATCACGATAATCATACGCAACAAAACATAATGAAAAAAGTGTTGGACAGCTTGGATAGCTGCCAAGGCGAGCTTCTCTGTTGAGAATGCAACAATATGATGGAGCTTAGTGGAAAGAAGTCGCCTTCACTAAGTGGGCCCGCAGGCTATTTTTGGCACAAAGTATATTTTTAGACATATGGATCATGGTCTATGAGTTGCAAGATGTTGTTTATGGATGATTGGTCACGTTGGTAAAAATATATGGACTTCTATTTTTAGACAAAAACGGAGGTACTATCAGTCTAAATATAGAATAGTCAAATATTATTAGCCCTTAATAATATTTGGAGTATAAATATTATCTTAGTCTCTTGGAGCTCTTCAGTTCAAGCGACAGATGTGGCACATGCAGCTACCATAAGGAAATATGTGGTTCCTATGGGTTAACTTGAGCTATTGCATGGAGGACTTCAGTTAGGACTTCAGTGATTGAGTTCTGTGGAGTTGGATCAAGAGTTGATGGAGTTGTGTTCAGTTTGACTCAGTTGAACTAGTTGTAGTTAGTCTAA